>JBBMFX010059358.1:0-10907 GCA_037832545.1 Rhabdalestes septentrionalis
ATGACTTTTCCTGGTAGCTGCAGTATATATATACCGTGTATATTTTTACCGGCCGTTAGGAGATGGAATGTTGTTCCCCCACTGTTCAGTAAAAAAGCAGAAGCACCAGAATGTGTGTGTTACTGATACGTACGTATACTTAAAGGGAGCCGCGTTACAGACTCTGTTCGTGAAATAAAACCATGTGCATTATGTATTAGTTTGTTACTGTAACGTTTAAAAGTAAAAGAAAATCTGTGTAGAAATCTCATATTACAATGTGAGACACATGCGGCTTATAATCCGGTGCAGCTTGTACAAGTAGAAAATTGATTTTCTTTCTAAAAACTTTTTTATCAGGTGCGCTCTGTAGTCCGGAATTTACGGTAATGTTAATGTTCATGAGACCACCATCAGGAGAAACAAGAACAATCATGTTTATGGCAGGGTTGCAAGGAGAAAGCCACTCCTCTTAAAAAATAACAATCGCTGCTCATCAGCACACTCACAGAAATATTCGGCCCATTTCCAAGGATTTACGTATTTCAATTGCATATAAAATTTCCATCCATTTGAATTACTTAAATTTAACAGAAACAGGCCAGTGTCCATTATGTGCCGCGTATTTGTCAGTCACCTGTAAATGAAACAATTCAGAATAAGATTTATGTAATAATACCATTAAACCCAATGTGACTTGAGTAAACAAAAATCTTTAAATAAACCTGATTTATATTATAACCTCATAAATTTGAACTAAATGAATCTTGCTTGATCCAAAGCTCAACGTATTTAAATCAGTTTAAACTGATTCAGTTTAATTGTTTTCTAAATTAACATATTTATGCAGATTTTTTAAACATTTAATACAAAAATTCTTAAAATGCAATTATTTAAATAAATAAAATAGAGGCAAAAACATTACATTTACAGCATTTAGCAGACGCCTTTATCCAAAGTGACTTCCATTCTCTAACTACAGGGGGCAGAATGCCTGGAGCAACTTGGGTTAAGGGTCTTGCTCAGGGACCCAGTGGTGGTGCTGGAGGTGGAATTCGAACCCAGGTCCTCATAGTTCAGAGGCAAGTTTCCTACGCACAAATACCAAAAAATAACTATGCCATGATTCTTTTTTCTGAATGAAGTTCACTGAAGGTCAGGTGGACAAGCCAGAAGTCTATTGGAAGAGGTTTTGGTTTGAACGAGAAATGTTTGGAGAAAGAAAAACACTGAATTCCCACATAAGAACTTTCTGTGAAACATGATGGTGGTAGTATCCTTTATCTCATGCCTGTTTTGCTGCATCTGGGCCAGGACAGCTTGGCATCATTGATGGAATAATGAGTTCTGAATTACATCAGCAAATACTAAAGGAAAATATCAGGATATCTGTCCTTGAACTGAATCTCAAGATAAATTGGGTCATGCAGCCAGACACCGATCCTAACCACACAAGGCATTCTAACAAAGAAAGGTTATGGTAGAAGTAAATGTTTTGGAATGGCCTAGTCAAAGTCCTGACCATAATCCAATAAAAATTTTGTCAAAGGACCTGAAGTGAGGAGTTAATTCGAGGAAATCCGCAAATACTACCGGGGCTGAAACTGTTCTGTAAGAAGGAATGGACCAAAATTCCTTCAAGCTGATGTGCAGGACTGATCAATTGATACCGAAAACAGTTGCAGTTATTGCTGCAAATGTTGGGTCACAACAGATACAGAACTGAAATGTTGGCCCACTTTTGCCACTCACATAAATGTAATATTTGATCATTTCACTCAATAAATAAATTACTAAGTGAAATATTTTGCCTGGATTGTTTTAATCTACTTTGAGGACTGATGATGTTGTTTCAGGTCATATGAATGCAGAAATGTCAAATATTCTAAAGGGTTCACAAACATTCAAGCAGCACTGCACAGTGAGTGGAAACATGTAAAAATACGTTTAATCTAATTTAATATACTGCATTCACTTGCACACATTATGTCTTTCGACTCAGTGTCTTTGGCTGATTACTTTTGGCAAACCATCTTCAATTACCTCAGATATAATTACAGTTTAAAAAATTTTCCCATAAATTTACCTGATTTGACATGACATTCTGAAGAGTTTCAAATCAGGAGCTTAATAGGCATCACCTTGTTAAGAAATATGCCTTGAGCAATTTCCTGTATGTATATTTTGTGTGGCAACCAGTATCTAATGTTAGCCTATTATCAAGTGAATTAGGTGACAAAAACAAGTTAATGTTAACATGTAACTACCTCAGTAGTTGAAATGGGGTGATTAGTTAATTTATATTAGTTGGTGCTAGCATGAAAATTCCTCAGACTCCAGTGAGATTAGCAGACAGAGATGGCTAATGTTATATTCTAGCATTAATAGAATTAAGAAAAATGGTTTTAGCTACCATACTGAACTATACCCCAAGTGGTCCTGTGGCAACATTCTGAGTACAAATCATCACTACAACTAAACATATCTGTATGAATTGTTGTTGTACTGTGTAGCTCAACTAAAACAAATGCTAAAATATGCTAAAAACAAAGCTAGCATTCAATTTTATGCAACTCTGAAAGCAAAACTACCCATTTTGTGTCGTGTTTTTTCCTTTTTGGCCAGACCATTGTTGTCAAAAGTACAATTTATACAAAACAGTTCTGGTCATGATTTAGTTGCTAACAAATGGGTTAATGGGACCCTATTAAACAGCATGCGAGTCGATATGTGTAACACTCACTCTGGTTAATGTAGTTTAATGACAGTTACTTCTGCTGGTAGGAAGTGCCAGGGAATGATTCAGCAAGGTAAAACAGAGCTTCAGGAGTTTATGGGAAATGCAAAAAACATAGATAGACCTTCAAGTCCCACCATCTGACACAAATGCCCCCATTCAGCTTAAGGTACAAATTAATGTTTTGAAAGCTGAGGTGAAATGTTGTGGAGGGACCAGAAGTGAGCAGTTCATGCAAGGAAACCCTCCAATATTCCAGAGCTGAAGCTATTCTGTAAAAGGAATTGACCAAAACAAATGCTAAATATGCTAAAAACAAATGTAGCATCCGATGTTATACAACTCTGAAAGCAAAACTACCACATTTGTGTCTTATTTTTCCCTTTTTTAGCCAGACTATTGTTGTCAAAAGTACAGTTTATTCAGAACAGTACTGGTCATGATTTAGTCGCTAACGAAGATCAGGTTAATGGGACCCTATTAAACAGCATGTGAGTCGATATGTGTAACACGCACTCTGGTTAATGTTGTTTAATGACAGCTACTTCTGCTGGTAGGAAGTGCCAGGGAATGATTCAACAGAGCTTCAGGAGTTTACGAGAAATGCAAAAAAAACGTACATAGACCTTCAAGTCCCACAGTTTGACAAAAATGCCCCCATTCAGCTCCCCAGTCGACAGCTGTGTGAAAACAAACATCGGCGCCAAATACACAGAAAACAGTTCAAAGCAGACGAGCGTTCAGAGACAGAAAACTCACACAAGCACTAATCTCACCCCCCCCCGCCCCCACCCCCCCCACCAGGGCTGCTCTGAATGTAGATCATCCCAGAGGAGGAACAGTAGTCATGAAGGTGTCTATGTCAGTATGTTGGTATCACTACTGAGAAAAAATGATAAAGTGTAGTGGACCTATGAGGTAAATCGATTTTTTTTCTATCAACCTGGACAGTTCATATTCCACGGGGCTCCAAAGATGGGTTGCTGGCATCTGGAGGTACAACAAAGCTAATCCAGGATGAAGGTGAGGAAGAAGAGGGTCTGCTCTAATACACTCACAGAAATATTTGTCCTATTTCCATGGATTTATGTATTTCAATTTCATATAAAATTTCCATCCATTTGAATTACTCAGATTTAACAGAAACAGGCCAGTAAACTTCATATGCTGCATATTTGTCAGTCACATGTAAATGAAAAAATAAAGAATGAGAATTATGTAATAATACCCATAAATTCTATGTGATTTGAAGAAACACAGGCAGATTTATCTATCTTAAAATAAACCTGATGTAAACAATCTCAAACATTTGAACTCAAATAATCTCGCTTGATCCAAAGCTCTTCCTACTTAAATCAGTTTTAACTGATTCAGTTTCTTTGTTTTCACTATTAACAGATTTATGCTGATTTTACGGAATTTTAATAAATGAATTCTAAACATGTAATTATTTATATAAAATCAAAAAGATGCAAATACCTAAACATAAACAATGCCATGATTTGCTTTTCTGAGTGTATCAGATTTTTTGGCCACAAAATGCGCCAAAGCTTCACAAAGCATTGTGGGAAATTGTATTGCTGGAGGCCAGAGTCATTAGTGTGTTGGAGTAGTTTTACCCCATTGCTGCCATTAGAGAATCATTGAGCCCCCATGCAAAAGCGTTTAGCATCGTCTTATTGTTCCTTTCTGAAAATATTTTCATGAGTTTTGGCTTGTATGAGATTCTGCAAGTGCTTGTAATATAAGCACATTTAATTCAGACACAATTAATGTCAAAACACAATGATTGTTGTCCTCAAAACGCCGTTTTAGGCTGGGCGTCCTGCCCAAAGCTGTTGAGAAAGTTCAGCAAATCATTTAAACCAAGGGCACCATTTTAGGGTGCAAAAGATCCAGGTTTGATTTGGACCAAGGCCTAAAAACACAAAATAATGTAAAAAACAAGTAGGAGTGGGGTTCTGACCAGGTCCTTTGGCATTATGTTTATGAAATAAAGGTTCATTGTCTGAGCGGATTATTGGACTGAGCGTCAATATTTTGTTAGTAAATCGAAAGAGGTCAAATGTTAAATAAGGCTAAAGGTAAAAAAAATAACGAATACAGCAAAAATAACAATAGCTGTAAATTAATATGTTCATGTTCATGTCAACATTTGATAGCATAGTGGATAGCACTGCTGTCCCTTGGGGTTTGATTCCTCATCTGAGTGAATGCACCACTCCGTTGTTGTAAGAGTCCTTGGGCAATACTCCCAATTCACCTACATCTATGAGAAATGGATGATTGTGGTAAACAAACTTTGTTACTGTGAACTTTACCAAGGCAAGATTTATGGTCAAATGAGGGAAAACAACACGTCCCTCCACTGTCCTGCAGGTTTTGTTTCAGAGTGTTTTAGCAGAGCTGGAAAAGTGATTTTTGTACATCCCCCCTCTGGCACTTAAGTACCGTGGAGTGTTAGCAAGAGTGAATTATAAGAATTCCTGGCAGGAGAGGCCTTGGTTGGGATAGTTTACGGTGTTCCCCCACCAGCAGCCGTTTCAGACCTCTGGCCGGAGCTCCGTGTACGACCGCCTCGTGGAATAAGAGAGAGGAGAGTGAAACACAAGACACAGACGGAGGGGCGGAGGGGAAAACGGGACGACAGAAAGAATCTTTTTTATTAGTTTTTGTGAAAGATCAGTAAGATAAGAGAGGGCCAGGAATGTGCTCTGGTCCTCATTCAACAATTTTCCATTACGCCTGTTTGTTTGGCCATTCTTCATCTTTATTAGCAATTTTAGACGTTAGCCCAGAGGTGCTGAACTCCTGGACGGCCAACTAAAGCAACCAAAGCAACCAGCGGCCGACTTGAATCAGGTGTGTTTGACCTGGACCTGGTTGGGGGGGTAGATATTCCACATCCTTATGATTTTGGCCTTGAAGAGAAAGTCTAGCAAACAAATAAGAGCACTACAATGTCCACCTCTCCTCTCAACTGCATCTGATTTGCCCAGAGGTGTTTGGTGACTGCACTGAAGCTGAACTGCAGAAATGCACACATTATTTATTTATTATTTATATTATATTATTTATATATTATAGTTCGTTTCTTTGTGTCTATTTACGTAGAACTGACATTCATTTCTGTTGCGTTTACTTGTCTTTGGTTATTTATTGAATTGTGTTTTGTTGTATTTCATTGCATTGGTGTTCGTATTTTATTGTGTTTTCGTTTATTTGTGATGGTATTCATTGACTTTATGTTTAAGTCATTTGTTTGTGTTTATTTACAATCAGTTGTATTTACTCATTTTATTTTATGTAGATTTTAATGTATTTAGTTGTTTCTCTCATTGTGTTTATTTATATTTAACTGTACTGTTTATTTACTTATTTATCTTTCCATCCATCAATATTCGACCCCTTTATCCCACACTCGGGGCGAAGGTTACCACGGGCGAAGGTTACCACGGGGTACACCCTGGATAGTCGACAGCACATCGCAGGGCCACACACTCACACCTAGGGGCAATTTAGTGTGCTCGATTAACCTATCCCCCAATCACGCATGTTTTGGGTGTTGGGAGGAAACTGGAGTTCCTGGAGGAAACCCATGCAGTCACGGGGGAGAACATGCAAACTCCACACAGAAAGACCCTGCGCCCGACCCGGGTGTCGAACCCAGGACCTTCTTGCTGTAAGGCAACAGCGCTAAATATTGCACCACCGTGTCACCGCTATTTATCTTTAACAGGTCTAATTTTAGAGACTTTACAATCAGTGGTCAGTTAAACAACAGGAATGTATAAAGTGCTACACAGAAAGGACATTTTTTACAGTGTGTCAGAATCTGGGGAAACTGCGATCTTGGTCATAATAGTGAGGGATGAAAGTAGTTCTGATACCACTTGGCATTCAGTACTGAATGAAATCCATGTCAACTTCATTAAAAAACATACTTTCTTCTATCTTCTGTGATAAAACTGTCTCACAGAATCAGACATCAAGCGAGTCTATTTGCTATCATGGAACAACTCGATTTGAATTTGAAACGAGTTTTGATTATTTAATCATTGCTGGGTAGCATCTCGAAGCTCGAAAGTGAACTCCAGAGACCTTACAAATAAATTCTAACTTTGTTCCAAGCCCTCACTCTAAGAAACTGTAGAAGTTGGAGGAGAATTCACCTTGGGCCGATCTTGGCCCTGGAGCACTTGCAGGAGAGAAGGAGCCCTGAAAGCTCTCTCTTCTTCAACCCTCTGCTGGGGCCACCAGAAAAGAAACAAAGGAGATTTGCGAGCCGGCACCAGCTTGTTTTGTGACAAAATATTGAAGTGACTTGGCAGGACAGTGCGTTGCTGTGTCAGTCGTGGCCAAACGTCAGAATCGCAGCCAGAAGTTTCGTAGAGAATTCCTGAATCAGGACGACCAGCAGAGAGGAACCAGCCGAGAAATACTGGACCAATTGGCCTGAAACTGAACATGATGTGGTTCCAGCATTACAACAGACCTGGTGTTTTTAATTAGTCAGTGTGTGTGTGTGTGTGTGTGTGTGTGTGTGTGTGTGTGTGTGTGTGTGTGTGAATATGAGCCTCAGAAATAAAGCAGTACATGTCATCTGTGTTGAGGTCGTTTGACTCTGCGGTGAGGTCAAGGTTCTGGGGTCACTGGCTAAATAAAGCCTGACCCCAGTGACCCCACTGTGTGTGGGTGTGTGTGTGTGTGCATGTGTGAGTGTTTGTATGTTTGTGTGTGTGAGGGTATAGTTTAATTTGTGTTAGTGTACATGTGTGTGTGGGTTTGTGTGTTTGTACATGTGTATGTGTGTGTATGTGTATTTTTGTTTGTGTGTGTGTGTGAGTGCAGGTGTGTGAGACTGTGTGTTTGTATGTGAGAGTGTTTCTATGTATGTGTGTTTGTGTTTATATGAGTGTGTGTGTGTGTGTGTGTGTGTGTGTGTGAGCACGAGTTGAGTGAATAAAGGGCTCAATACAATCAATCTTTTCTCTTCTTTTCTCCTTTCTTCTCTTCTTTTATCTTCTCTTCTCTTTTCTTCTTTTATCTTCTCTTCTCTTCTCTTCTTTTATCTTCTCTACTCTTCTCTTCTTTTATCTTCTTATCTCTTATCTTCTCTTCTTTTATCTTCTCATCTCTTCTCTTCACTTCTCTTCTCTTCTTTTATCTTCTCATCTCTTCTCTTCTCTTCTCTTCTTTTATCTTCTCTTCACTTCTCTTCTCTTCTCTTCTTTTATCTTTTCATCTCTTCTCTTCTCTTCTCTTCTCTTCACATCTCTTCTCTTCTCTTCTTTTATCTTCTCATCTCTTCTCTTCTCATCTCTTCTCTTCTTTTATCTTCTCTTCTCTTCTATTATTTTCTCTTTTCTTCTCTTCTCTTCTCTTCTCTTCTATTCTTTTATCTTCTCTTCTTTTATCTTCTCATCTCTTCTCTTCTCTTCTTTTATCTTCTCATCTCTTCTCATCTCTTCTCTTCTCTTCTTTTATCTTCTCTTCTCTTCACTTCTCTGCTCTTCTCTTCTTTTATCTTCTCATCTCTTCTCTTCTCTTCTTTTATCTTCTCTTCTCTTTTCTTCCCCTCTTTTATCTTCTCATCTCTTCTCATCTCTTCTCTTCACTTCTCTTCTCTTCTTTTCTCATCTCATCTCATCTCTTCTAATCTTGTCTCTTCTATTCTCTTCACTTCTCTTCTCTTCTCTTCTCTTCTCTTCTCTTCTCTTCTCTTCTCTTCTCTTATCCCAAGTCTCTATTTATCCTCTTCTCTTCCCTTCTCTTCTCATATCCTCCCTCTCTCCTCTCCTTTTCTCTTTTCTTCTCTTCTCTTATACTTTCTTCTCTTCTTTCCTCAACAGTCCCTTTTCCTCCTTTTCTCTCCTTGTCCTCTGTTTTCTTTTCTTCTCTTCCTCTCTATGCTTTTCCCTTCCCTATATCTTATTCTTGTTTTTGCCTTCTAATCTTCTGTTCTCTTTCAATCCTCGTTTTCCCTTTCTAGTTTCTTTTGTCCTCTTTGTTGGGTTCCTCTCGGCGAAGTGTTTCTCACAGTGGGTTCTCCACGGTGAGAACCGTATCTGGATCCCATGTGTGCTGAGTGTTTTACTGCGGCGGCGTTCAGGACCCTCACTCATCAAAACCGGATGTTTGGGTGGGAATTTTCCCACGTGTGATTTATCAGGAGTGACGCAACACGACTGGTGGCTCCTCAGGCTTCTGTCTCCACACGGATTTGCACTTTCTTATTGTAATCATGTTTTCTCCTCCGTCTCTCTTATCTTATCCTCTCCTCCTTTCTCATCTCTTCTCTTTCCTTCTACACTCGATTCTTCTCTCTTCTTTGATTCTTCTTTCTTCTCTTACCCTCTTCTCTTTTTCCCTCCCCTCTTCTCATTTCTTCACATTTTCTTTCTCCTCTTTACTCCTCTCCACCTTTCTCAACTTTTCTTCTCTTCTTCTCTTTGCTTCTTTCTCCTTCTCTTCCTTTCTCCTCTCTTTTAGGCTCTTGTCTTCCTCCTAATTTTGTTACATAGTTGCATATCTTGTCTGTATTTTTTGTTCTGTAATTGTACTCTTTATGCCTCTCCTAATTTCTCTACCTTTCTTCCCTTTCCTTTGTTTCTTTCTCATTCTCTTCCTTTCTCCTCTCTTTTAGGCTCTTCACTTTTTCTGTTTTCGTCTCTCGTTCTCTCGTCTTTATTTATTTACTCTTCTCATTTTTTTCTCTCGTCTTCTCCTTACTTCGTGCCTCCCAAACCACCTTCTCCTTTTCTCATAACCTTTCTCCATGGTTACCTGTGTTGTCTGTAATATAATTTTAACAGTACTTGTTCTTAGACGTTTTATTCTTCTTTATATTTCTCTCTCTCCGTCCCCCATGAATGCTGGCTGCCTCTACAGCTTACCTTCAGTCTCAACTGCTTCAGTTTGCTCTTTCTTTAGGGCGCTCCTCTTTGTTGAAGCAAATAAAACAGACAAACATGAATTCTCCACCACGCGCTCTCTCAGAAGTCTGGTATTCTCGAAGGTGGGAGTAATTCCACACACATTCGCCATCCTATCCTGGCACTCCAAATTACGGGACTCTCCCGAAAGTTCAGTCTGAAGGCATGGAAATAAAACACACTCCTAATGTTGTTTCCTGGGTCTGTTTGACATACAGACTATTTTCCATTGAATCACTGTGGAGAACACGACTCACGGTGTATGGAGCCGGGCCCAGCTTGGTACAACTCTACACTGAGATCAAGATGAAGTTGTTGAGAAGCTCTTGTCGAAGACTGAGCATAGATTGAGCAAATTTGATCTATAAACACAAATCCCGGAGTATTAATACTATAGAAATATAGCAATGTAATTGTAATTCAAACGGTAAGATATAGTAATAAAGATGTGATAATAATTAGGCTATTTCATGTAATTAATTGATTTAGCACTAATTAACAAAGCTGAAGAGTATTGCACATTAGATATGTCCCATAACAATATTGTTTTAACACAACCCAATGTAGCACATAGTAGAAAACTGCATTTATACGGAAGGTTTTGAGTGTGTCTTGATATTTTACGGTCCAAAATGAAAGCTCTGACTTTTACGGACTGGTATTAATCACATTTCCGTAAAAAGTCAATGCTGAGAACAGCACACAACAACAACACACACATCTGAGTGTATTGTTCCCCACTGAACCGCAGAGTACAATGATGGCTGGCAATAGTTTAAGTGCTGAGAATGTTCAGCGTAGTTGAACTTGTATAGTGGCGCCTCATTTAGTGTGCATTGCCTGTGTGTGTGTGTGTATGTGTGTGTGGGTGTTAATCTCCATTACTCACTCGGCATCCATGTTTGACTCTCTGCTAAGTCATCCGTGCTGCCATGGCGGGGGAGCCTCACACACAGTTGCCACACACACTCACCAAACCGGCACAGCTACATGGACTGATGGAGGATAAGGCTTTTTCGAGCTCCCCACTCCCTCTCCTGTATGGTTATGAGGTGCGAATGCATTGGATGGATTGGATGACACAGGACAAGTCCACACACTGCTCCCCCACACACTGCTCCCCCACACACTGCACCCCACACACTGCTCCCCAACACAGTGCTCCCTCACACACTGCTCCCTCACACACTGCTCCCCAACACACTGCTCCTCACACACTGCTCCCCACACACTGCTCCCTCACTCACTGCTCCCCA
>JBBMFX010059378.1:0-10906 GCA_037832545.1 Rhabdalestes septentrionalis
TGTCTTTCTTAACGCTGTCATGCATATGAACTGAAAAATCGATTCCCGAGCAATCGATGTCTCCTGTAACGTCGCACTTAAGGGGCAGCGACTTAAGAAGATTCATGAGGGATGGTTCGAGAAACACTCTTGGAAATGTAAACAACTTAGGTAAGATATATCTTAGAAAATCTTCTAAGCGCGCTAAGAGTGTTCGTTATCGAGAACCGGGCCCAGATCAGTATAACCTACAAACACAAATAAGGGAACCAGGCATTATTGTCCCTTAATGATACGATTAGAGAACACAATTAGCCTTCTCTGTGTGTAGAAATAGGTCTTCCCAATCACAAGATGCAATGCTAGCAAGTATGGGTAGCTCTTAACTGGCACTGGCAGTTAGTGTGCTCCTCGAAGCATGTTGAGCTGTGCAATATCAGCATCTGTCCAGTACCATGCTCCCAGTGTTGGTAATACTGTGATCGCGGAGGGTCTTTTGAAGCAGGTGCACATGGGCATGACTATATTGTAGGGAAGACAAAGGAATCGCATGTAGTCTTAATTTTGAAATACAAATGGTACAAAATTATGTAATTCTTTCAGTACATTATTTATCACATCATTTTGTCAAGGGCTGATTCGATTGGAGAACCTCTGAAATGTTTATCCATTTGCCATCACCTTTGAAAAGCAAATACAATGTTTCATATCTCCAGGGGAAGTCAACCCTCTGGTCTTTGTACAAGGGTCAACATTTTCTTTTAAATTGTGTCAGACCTATTCAGTGCAGCGAGAATGGTGGATTTACAGCAGCATGCATAATGCATTCTGGCTCCAAGACCTTATTCACGAGAGCTTTTTCATAAGCCCAGAAAGCTCAGTTGTGTAAGCGTGTCAGTGTTCATGCTCTCCAGTGTCAAATTTTAGCTCCTGACCCTCACAGTGCCTGTCGTGCAGAAGGTCTCTGAGGCAGAGAGATGGAAGAAAGGAGCCCAACTTGGAGCAATTCTTCTTTTAACCTCCATCTTGACCTTGTGGTCCCTCTGTGGTAAGTCGTCTTACATTTTGCATTCTTCTGCTTCTGTTTGCCTGCTTGCTTCTTACACTGATCAGCCAAATGTTAAAACCACCTGACTAATATTGTGTGCATTTCTCTGTTCCTCTGACCTGTTGAGACACAGATTTCACAAGAACTCTGTAGGTGCGCTAGTTTGTTCAGTGTATCCCAGAGATATTTGGTTACCCTGAGATCTCGGAACACCTTGAACTCTGTGTCATGTTCCTCAAACAGTTTTTGCGGTGTGGCAGAGCTCATTATCCTGCTGAATGAGGCCAGACTGTCTAGCCTTCACTCCCCATGTGCCTCAGTGAGCATCAGGTGCTTGTGACCCCATCACTGGTTCAATAGTTTTCCTTACTTCCTCACATTTGCTGCTACAACAAAATAATCAATGTTGTTTTTTTTCATTTAAATTCTCATTGGCTTTAATGCTATGGCTGATTGATATACATGGGCACTCATTTTTAACATGGTTCGCTGCTTTTGTGTCACATCATATGAGCTTCAGTTGTCATATTTTTTTCAGGAAAGAACAAAAATGTTGGTGGTATTGTACTATTAGTTGCTGTAAACTACTGTATATCTGATTTTGCTTGCATTATAACAGGGCCGTTCCAATAACTTCTTTAAGCAGGAAAAGCCTAAAAACATCTAATAAAGAGTGCAAACTCAAGACTCGAGTGCCTGAATCCTAAATCTTGTGCCTAAATCTTGGCAAAAAACACTAATAATGGTCAGTATCAGAGTCAGGCTTATGTATTGGACTAGTGACTTTCTATGACAAGATTTGTGCTTTTGGCCAACATTCCACCTGCTTTTAAAATGTATCATAACAACTTAAAGAGGAATTCCATTCCAATTCTTCAGCATAATTAAATCACTGAAATGTCAGCAAAGTAATTTATTGTTGCATGGTATGAAGTGGTGCATTGCTGAGAAACATCCTAACTTGCTTACCATATTTTCTTGACTCTAGCAGTGGTACGTTGTAAATATTGCCACTTTTTTTAACCTGCCTGTGGGGTTGTATATGCAATTTTGTTCATGGTAAGAACAGAATGTTTTTCAGAGTTATTTTGCCTTACAGTGTTCTCTTTCTACTTTACTGAATACGTTTTAAAAATTTGTTTTGCAAAACAATATTTCTATAGTTCTTAATGTAAGAATTCAAGAACTAGACATTTGAAAGCATGTCATGCATTAGCATCCCATCATTGGATTTGTAAATGCTTCAGACGTCTGGCTCCTATCACTTTAAAAACTGACTCTAGAATGGCAGATTTCCCCTCAAATCCTTCTAAGTGACCTTGCTATTGTCAAACTTTGATTTAAGAAATTAATTCTGCAAAAAGTTTGAGAAGTCAAGGCAGTTCATTTTCTAAAGATCAATCTTGATGGCGAAATTGGACTGAGACACATTCTTATAGTGGACTGAACGTTTAAATATATGGCTCTGTATCATGTTGGCTGCATCAATGATGATGGTCAAACAACCATCCAGCGCATCACCCAGTCCTGGCCTCAGGATCATCCAGCCTCTTAAAAGGTCAGTCACAAAGCACGACTTACAAGAGTGTAGGTGGTTTTGCTTCAAACACAGATACGAACCATTTCAAGCTTTCAGACGGAGTCAAAAGCCTGCCTGTGTGAAGCTATGCTAGTGTTAATAAATTGCCAGTGGGTGGGTGAAAGTTTTGCCTGAATATGAAACTGTGTGAAAAGCTCAGAGTCTCTCAATCAATCCTGCTTTCTGGTGCCCCAGCTAATGAATGGCACTAATTGATTAAACGCTGGTGGGAGGGGTGGGGTGGTTGGAGTGGTGGGGGTGTATGGTCTCTGGCCTGAATCCAGAGTGCTGTTAGCCAAGGCAATAAATAGTGAAATAATACATACCCCAAACTACTCTGAAAAAATCTAACACACACACATTTAAAAACAAACACCAGGATACACATGTATGCCTCCAGCATAAACACACATGAACACAGCAAGAGACTAATTTATGTGCACAGAATGACTAAGAACAAATAAGTGTGTTCACAACAAGACAAGCCAATACTTATGGTAAATAAAAAATGCTTTAGCACGGTGGTGGATGGCACACAAGCATTTTTGTTTTACTCAAACCTTAGGACAGAGTTGTGTCACTTGTAGTGCTTTTAAGTAGTTCTCCCCTCATCTTTGTTCCTGCCTAGATTTACATTAATTTATATACAGTACAATTTCTCAAAATTGTGCTTTTATATAACTCAATCAATTTTCACTTGTAACAGCATACACACAAATGTACAGCTATTAGTTACAGGGGCAGTCCACCTGGAGCAACTGAGTGTTAAGTGTCTTGCTTAAGGACTCAATAGTAGAAAGTGTGTGGGGGGTGGGATTGAAACTACAACTTTGTGGTCATCGGGTTCACCGGCAAGTGTTTCACCCGCTAGGCTACTACCACACTTGGTGTCTCACCTGGTCTTTGACCACATATATTATTTTTTATATTTATTTGATGTTAACATGTTTATATTATTTAAATGTGTGATTAATAAAATAGTACATTTTAAGTAAGAAAATTTCACCCACAGTTAAATTGGGATATCACTTAAACGTTCGTGATAGGTGTGTATTCATATTTGTAATAGTTTTATCCAGCTGCAGCAAGAGCAAATCTTGAACAACACCTTTATAAATAAATCAAATCTAAACAATATAAAGCTGCCATTATAGAGTTTAGAAAATGTAGCACTTAAGTCAAAGACTCTTTACGTCTCCACACTTGGTTTTCCAGAAAGTCCATTAGACAGCTTCAGCCAGTTCAAAATCCTTCTGCCACAAGTTCTACCCTAAACCAAGAAAAGAGAGCACATCACACTGAGATAATTGCACTTGCTCCCAGCTTGATACAGAATTGGTTTTAAAGTGTCATGCATTGTGTAGCCACTCAGTGGTTTGGACTCTCTAATATGTTTGAGGTATATAATCCTGGTACGTCTTTTAGATCAGCAGGAGCTGGTCTGCTAGTGGTGAAAATAGTTGACGTCAAAAATGCTAAAATGGTGTTTATGCTGTCCAATAGACTGCCCATCAATAAAAAATCTGCATAAACATCAGCTTTAAAACTGCTAAAATGAATCCTTTCTTTTAAATATCCACACTTCCTTTGCAATTTCAATATTCTCTAATTGATTTCCACCAAATTGTATTCATGTTTCACACTATTCGCTTAAATCACATTGAATTTATGTGTGATGATGGGCCATAAAAATAGATTTAGTTTGAACCTTGACTTGACCCTCCTTCTGTTTTATTTAAATCAAATATTTTAAATATAAATATTTAAATATTTATTTTTATTCAGATTTTATTGATTATCACTCTTTGATTCAGATATTTCAAAGATGATGAAATTCAGGTTGTGTTTTCACGTCCAGTTTTCTTGTTTTAATTTATTTAATTGCTGTGCATGGATGTATGATGAGTGCTCCATAAACAAAGAGTTGTTTTTATCATCCTGACAGCATGCAGGCAGGGACTGGTAGCAGCAAAGTGGTTGACGAGACACTTCCACGTTTGTGCCAGGATGTGAAGACAGCAACAACACTTCTAATTTGGGAGCAAAGAGTGGGGGAGGGGAGACAAGAACAGAAGAGAAGGAGAAGAAGATGTCAAGGAACCAAATGAAGATGCTCAAAATACTCCACAAATCCCTTATTGTAGGCTTACAAGACCCATAAAGTTGGAATGTTCTTGGATATACTGGTGCACATTATTATACATTGACTAGAAAGCCTTGAAAGATTTTTGTTCTTCATTAATTTAAGAATGTTTTCCTAAATGTTTTGGCCATGCCTAGCTTTAACTTCAATAATATACAATACATATTAATTTAAAAATATTTCTTTAATATAATTCAATCAATGCCTTTGTCAACTGTAACATTCTATGTTCCACAAGGCTTCGTCCTTGGACCGGTTTTGTTTCCAATGTGTAATCTTTTCATTCATATGTTTTCTATGGTTAATGTCAATTGTATTTTAATAGCTTTATATTATTTATAGGGAGACTGGTCAAACAGATGTTGTATAATTTCACCCTACTGGGAAATCACTTAAACACCCATCATAGTTTTCTTCTAAAATTTCATATTCATCATATTTTTATATGACTGTAGCACAACAAATCTTGGACAATATATTTAAATACATTATAAAGTAATACTTTTGAGCTAATATTCCCTAGCACCTTTGATGGTGAACAAAACAAGTTCCTTAACATTCAGGCATGCTAAACCATGCTAACTGACAGAAATACAGACTAGCTTTGAAGAATGTTTCCGACAGACGGTATGACACAAGGCCAATTATGACCAATTACTGTACAACATGCTGAGCTGCCTCAAACACGTTTTGACCTGATGCTGAGCCTCTCTACAAAGAGTAAAATAAAAACAAGTAAAATAGATTTTCACATCATTGTCTTACATTCTTCTAATCTGCTGGGATCAAATTTCTGGAAAGATGTTTTATTGGTTGTTGCTTGCAACCTGGAAAAAGAGATAGTTCTGCCATTGTAGCTGGAGGAACTGTGCTGAAAGACCACAAATGGATGAAATAAATGCTTCCTGGAAGCTTCACATCCATAAGTACAAGGTCACTGCTTCAAGACCCCATGTGGTGTGTTGTAAGATCAGAGACCAGCAAGTGTTAAAAATTCTACAACTTGCTTCAATTTTCTCTGTCATTCTCCCTTGAAAATGAGGAATAAGTTCTAGTCAGTGGTTTAATGTGTGTTTGGATGAGAGTGCCTAGAGCCAAATATAACTGCTTCTTCCATTTTTCATAAAACTACAGCAGAATTTTGGTTTTAATGGAAGTTTTAAGAAAATGTAATGGTTCATTTAAATTCAGTGAGCAGTTTATTATGAAAGCCGCATTTGCTCACACTGCCCATTAAATGGAAGACGCTCTTAACATAAAAGGCGATCATTTTTTAGATGAAACTACACAATTGCAAGAATTACAATATTTAACAAATGATTTGCTGGTTTCATAGGTCCATTATATTGGCCTATAAATAAATGGGATATAAAATTTTTCTGTTTATTGATTTTATATCAAAATGAAACTTTTTTGAACAATTCCTGTTTTTAATGCAATCTTCATTCATGTTTTCTTCAGTTTTCGTTTATGAATTGAACTGCTTCAAATTTGATGTCTGAACATCTCTCATGTCTAATTTTGTATAATAAGCCTGTAACAACAATTTTTCTTTCTTTTGTTGTTTATTTAAAAACTGACCATCAAAGGAATCTGACTGAGGAAAATATGTTATTTTACAATATCAAGTATTAACAAACATTACAAACCACATCTGCAACAGTTAATTATACCATCATTAATTTTTTACATGCTCATAAAGGGGTGGGGGGTGGATAACACCAACAAGTCTTTAAGAACACCCAACAGAAAATGTTTCTTCTTTATTGGACCCACAGGTTATTTTTGCAAATGTTTTTATGGTAAGGTAAGGGAAAAGTGCCACAAAACTGTTCAAAAACACAAGACATGGATGAAGACCAACTAAAAGATTGAGGCAGTCAAAAAGGAAAGATTGTATTATCATAAAATTAACAAAAATGAACAAATAATTCAAAGTAAAATGCATACTTCTTTTTACAGAATTCTGTTTTTTTGCCCTCTATTTTATGTCAAGGATAGAGGGTAGGCATAAAGTGCAGCTCAGGTATTGGGCTTGGAGTAGTACCTTTTTTGAGACCGTTGGATAAAATTTCAAATTTGTGGACAGAATTTTGACCCAAATATTTCAGTTCGTTTTTTTGTTGCCAAAATGTTTTCAGTCTTTACTCGAGGAAATACTTCACAAAAATATATACATTTATAATTTACACAGTCCTGGTCCATATTTAATTATTATTTATTATTTACTATTGAATGTTATTATTTGTTATTTTTTGCCCAGCTCGTGATCACTGTGCTCGTCAGTGAAGCACACGTCCACGTCACTCTCTTCCTCCTCCTCACTTTTCCTCCCCATCTCTTCGTCCTCCTCCTCTTCCTCGCCCTTTTTGATGCTCGCGGGCGCGCTCGCGGTGCTGGCGCGCTGCCCCGGATGTCTGGATTTTACGTGCCTTTCCAAGTCTCTCCGTCTCACGAGCACCTTTCCGCAGTGGTCGCACCTGTAGGGCGTGTTTCCCTCCGCGTGTAGCCGGATGTGCTTGTTGAGGTTGCTGGGATCTCCAAAGGGTCTGAAGCACACCCGACATTTTAGGGGCTTGTAGCCCGTGTGCGTGCGCATGTGGATCTTCAAGCCGTATTTGCGTGAGTACAGTTTTCCGCAGTAGAGGCACAGGTGGCCCTTTTTGGGCTTGCCCGGGACGCACGAGGAGGCACGCAAGGACGTCTCACGGCCCTTCATGACGTCATCGTCGGCCGTCGCCGTTGTCATCATCATCTCCGACAGGCGACGCTGCGCGTGCACAGCCACGAGATCGCGCTCGAGCCCACCACCCGCGGCCGCCGCCGCCGCCGCGAGCTGCCCGATGTCCGGCGCGAGCGAGGGCGCGCTAGCCAGGTACGGCACAGCATCCGGGTACCTGAGGAGCCCCCCCAGGTGCAGGCGGAGGGGGTAGCAGGGTGAGCCGTACAGCAGTTCGCCTCCGTACACGGTAAAGGGCACGAGCGGCATACCACAGTCCGTCCCTCCGCCCAGACCCCCGGGGTATGACTTCCCGCTCTCCAGAGACGAGGTGAAGCGCTCAAAAGGTGCCGGGGGAGGGGGAGGCGGAGGGTACCGTGACACCGGCGGGTGAGGAGGATGAGGATGAGGGTGAGGATGAGGAGGATGGTGCACGCGGCTCTCCACGTGCTTGAAGGCTGACGGCGGCGACGACGTCATGGCCGTCGTGGAGGTGCTGGTCGGCTCGTCGTGGGTTAAGTGGGGCAGGAACGGGAAGGCGCGAGCCACCGCGCCTCCACTCTCATGGTGCCCAACTTTGAGCGAAGGTTCCAGCAAGATGCGCGCGGGCCTCGGCTTTACGTCAGCCTCGCTTTCCTCCTCTCGAGCCGAAAGCGCGAGCTTGGAGAGGCCCGCGGGTCTGAAGGCCGAGCGCGCGCCAGGCTGGAAGCCCATGTGGTGCAGGAGCAGCAGAGACGAGGAGGAGGAGGATGTAGATAAAGAAGAAGAAGAAGAAGATGATGATGATGATGATGATGAAGATGAAGAGGGCGTCACGTGCTGCCTGCTGGAGGTCACGCTCATGTCCAGCGCGCCGTCCTTGGTAGGGAAGGCTGGGGAGGCCGCGGGGCGCGCACCTGTCTCAGGACCCCCAGGGGTGTCCCCGGACTTGGGGGAGCGGTTTAGGGTCTCAGGGCCGCGCGCCTGCGCGCAGTGGAAGTGCACGTGCGCCTTTAGTGTGTTCGGATAGCGGAACATCCTCCAGCAATACCAACAGATATACCTCTCTTCACCTGGACAGAGAGAGAGAGAGCGAGAGAGACACATTAGGACACATATGCATTTAAATGTTAATACACATTCTTATAGGGCAGCCAGGGGCGTATCAAGCTTTCCAAAAGTGGGGGTGTTCTGGGATAGGGATGCCAAGTTATAAATACAATTTAATCAATTTAATACAATATAGTCTGACAAAAGTGGGGGGATTGAATAATATTTTAGCAAAATTGGGGGTATTGAAACTCCCCACCCCCGTGGGCAGCATTTTCTTATCCAATGCATCACTTAGCAAATACATTATTTATAGCTTATTACTGTGTAATACTTTTTATTATTTTTCCTTCTGCAGTTCAGGTTGGCAAGTGAGTTTCTTTCACCTGAAAGCAGTACAGAACTTATCCAGCTTAATTTGTACTGTATAAATGCTTGAACTAAAATTCACTCGGATGCAACTTTCTTTAAACATTGGAATGAGCTGCAGCATTTCAATCAAAAAGAAAAAAAGAAAAGAAAATCACATTTTAACGTCGTATACAGCATTCTATATTTAATCCAAAGAATCAAACATGAACGATTTTTATAAAAGAACGAAATAAAGAAAGAAGGAAAGAAAGAAAAAAGGAAAAGGAAGCCGAGATAAAAAGAAAAAGAACAACGTAAGACCGACAGAAAGGAGAAAGCAAGAAAGAAAGATTAGAAAATGACAAAAGGAACAATGAATGTCTTTTTTTATAAACGAAGAAAAAAAGAATAAATTCATTCAGTAGCGAGAGAAATACAAACAAATGAAAGACAGACACAAAAATGTAAGAAAGAATTAAAGAAAGAAAGAAAGAAAGAAAGAAAGAAAGAAAGAAGAAAAAGAAGAGTAAAAAAGAAAGGATGAATAAATGAATGGATTACTGAAATAGAAACAAAGTATAATAAATAAGGAACGAAAGAAACAAAGAAATAAACAGAAAGAACGAAAGAAAGCGAGAGGGAGCGAAAGATAAAAGAAAGAATGGGAAATAAAATGAAAGACTAAAACAGTTACTTCAGTATATTGGAGTCAGCACGACTGAGTGTATTGAATCTGAAATATCTGTTTGTGTATGTGTTTGTGTGTGTTAGTGTGTGTTGACACCAGTTGAGTGCGAAAGCGTTTCTGATGCTTTAGAAGAGTTTAATACTGCCACCCAAAAGAGCAAAACCCAATAACCCTGACAAACAGGGGGATTTTCACTCTCTCTCGCTCTCTCCCTTTCTCTCTCTCTCCCTCTCTCTCTCTCTCTCTCTCTCTGCCCGTGGAAGTGACAGCAGCTGTTGCTTGAAATCGTAAAAACAAAGGGGCTGCTCTGCTCCATCTGTTGGGGCAAATCAGGGCCAATAATAATCCCACAATAAAAGTTTTGGCATTCAGACCCCAACAAAGCCGGTGTGTTCCGGCTAATGGAGCGTGCAGATCACCTCACTAACATTTATTCACTCGCAAGCGCATGAATATGAATGACCGGGCGACATTTGTTAACCTCTGTAAGGCAACAGAGACTCTTCATCACACACATGATTATCAGGGAGAACCCTCCCAGGGACCACGAGGACCCTGGCACTGCACGAGCTTCAAAAGCTGTTAAAAATAAATGATTGGAAGTTAATAAAGTCAGCCTGTTGTTAATGCTGAAGGCTTTGAAGCGCTGCTGAGTCCAAAGCGTCTGTTTATTTATTTACTGATTTTGTGGGTTGTTGGTTTATGATTAGTCAATAAATGCTTTGGCCATGAATCGATTCGAGTTCTTTTTGTGTTTGGCTTCAGTCACTAAGAGGATATAGCTGGGATTAAGACACTAATACGGATTACATGTGTAATTTTGCTGGTGGGAATATAACGAGTAAATTAAACGCAAATCCACTCAAGGACGCTGTGTTTTTGCTTATTTTATTCTTTCTTTCTTTTTCTTTTTTCTTTCTTTCTTTCTTTCTTACTTTCGTATGTTGTTGTTATTTTTTGTTTCATTATTTTGTTTGTTGTTTTATTAAACCGTGAAAGTAAGCCAGTTTTATTACATTATTTGATTTATACATAAAAAAATAAAATATAATAAAATCATGTCATACACTTCATTTAGGAATGTCTATGTAAAATGTAATTATCCCCCGCCAGAAATATACTAAAAAGGTTTGCAAGTGCCTAATTTCTTTAAGTTTATGATTTCATGCACATATGTAAATGAAGTTCTGGAACCTGTTTTTCATTCACTTTTGGATTTTAACATTCAATGTTGGAATTTAACATTCTCCTGCACTCAGATCAAACGAAATAAAACCAAACGATAAGAAGAAGAATATTAGCATGAACAGATTATTTATATTTTATATATACACATACTATGTATGGTTATTATAAACAATAAACTATAT
>JBBMFX010059388.1:0-10906 GCA_037832545.1 Rhabdalestes septentrionalis
TTATCTTATCTTATCTTATCTTATCTTATCTTATCTTATCTTATCTTATCTTATCTTATCTTATCTTATCTTATCTTCTCTTATCTTATCTTATCTTATCTTATCTTATCTTATCTTCAGCAAAATCTCCTAGCCCATGGCCCAGTCACATGTCTATATTGTTCTGCCAAGTCTTCCAGCCTGTTGCCCTGTCACAAAACGATATGGTGCGTCAAAGTCATAAAATAAATTACCCTATCACAATTCTATAATGTGGCGAGGTCATACTGCAGGGCTGAGGTATCCTGGCCAAAGGTCCAGTCACACCCCTCTGCTGGGGTTCAGAATCTTTCAGATTACTATCCTGTCCATTAGCATGGTTCAAATTTCACTAACTTATGGTCCACTCAAATCCCTCTACTTTGCTTCAGAATCTCCCTCCCAGCAGCCCAGACAAACTCCACCTTGACAAAGATTCATGGCGTACAGCTAAATTTATCCACAGGTCTAGGGTCTCCTGGGCCACCAGTGAGTCTAGCAGTGGTTAGGGACCGTCTGCTCTAAAGCATTAGCCAAAATGCACACAATGTTCCTGCACTAGACATGACCACACTCTATTTTCTTGAAACTTCTATGAACTCTAGAGGAACATAAGAGAATTTTGACCGGCATGCATAATTGAACAAGATCTCAATAAACATTAAATCTTCATGATAAAGTGTCTTCAGCTTCAGGGCAGCTGTTGGGAGTCCATTTATAACCAAAACTGCTGTTAAAATATGCATCGATCATATCAGTGTGGTGGTAGAAATATCAGCAGGACTAGAGGTAATTTTCAATGCTTGATTATTTGTGTGGAATTTTGTACCAAATAAGTAATTAATCAATCACTATAATTTATTCTTCCATTACTATTTTCCACTTTCTGTTTATCCTTTATAATTATTCAGGCTCTTTTCATTATTAAGCATTTAAGACTGATAAGACTGATTGTAGCTCAATTCATGGGCAGCTGGGGCTCAAATTCTCCTTAGGGATTCAGCATGAATGGATGGGACAAAACCAACACATGTTTTGTGACATCACAAATACGAACTGAAAAATGGGCTATTGTTGCAGCTGTTTCCATATATAGACTATATGGATGGGAGAAGTGAACAAACATTATTAAATACATTCAGCCTTTTTTAACTACAAGTAAGTGATGACATGGCCCCTTAAAATCACATTAGAATCACAACATATAGCAGTACAATAACTACAATTATCTTTTGTACATATTGTGCAGCCCTAGAGTGGCTACTATCCTCACCACTATTAACAAGGAGAACCCGGCTTGGTAGGTTTCTCCAGAGTTGAGCCTCAAACAATATTACTAAATAGAAAATAATCGAAACATGTTGGTCGTTATCCTGTTCATGCACATTTATATGGCTGTATACCATAGGCTGTTTACTTATGTTGGAAATGCAGGTGTAGATAAGGTGTTTGTATGTTTCTTTGAAATGTTTTTTTTTTCCATCTGCTGTTACAAACTCAATTCAGAAATGGTTTTCTGTCACGATTAGTTAGCGCTATTGAAACACAGTCATCCATTACTTGCCCTTAGCTCTTCCATTATAAATGCTAAATATAATTAACGTGGCTTCGTTTCACAGTTTTAGTTGAGCAGACTCAGCCGAGTGTGGCTGTAGGGGGACAGTGGGTGACCTGACTGTAATTAAGAGTGATGATGCTGCTGTTTTGCCTGATGGTGTCAAACACTTTCGACTGTGCTTATGTTTGTGCACCATCCGCATGTTTAGTTAAAGTAAATGTCAGCCAGTCTTCATGATGAACAGTTGAATTCCTGTGCTGCATTCGAGTCAGTTTGAACTCTTCATGCAAATGTGCGCCGTCATCAGCACAGTCACACTCATCAATTCCACAACTGGTCCCATTCCCTTTGTGAATTTAGTTGACAAGGGTTCAAACGATCCATTTGTTTCTTTACTCTGCCATGCAAGCAGTTCTGCACTGATGAACAAGTTCCCTGTCTGAGTGCTTTAGGCTATATTTAAGCATTCTTTTTCTTTCTTTATTTCCTATCTGTAAGTAGGCAATGCCATTGCAGCTTACTTTAGTTTTTGATCTGTATGTGTGCTCTTCAACTAAATGAAAATTTTAAAACTGTGTATAAATCCTTTCAGAGGCCAGGCTGTAGTATTTTTCTTTTTTATTAGCTCCTCTCCTTTATTTGTTTACCACAAATGTGGCACATTGTTACTTTCTTCAAACTGTAGATTCTTCAAAAGCATATATGAAGTACTTTTTCGTAAATGTAAAATTGATTTTGTTTGTGCTGATGTTAATTTATTAAATAAGCACAGATGATCTCACTGTTGGACTTTACCATTTCTGAACTGGCTCTTCTGCTTCCCTAGTCTCTCCATGTAGCGATCCTGCAATATGGTGTGTGTACTGGTCTGTGTTGTATTGTGCCATGCCCGTGTGTTGTTATTGTGGTGGGTCTGTTCTGTCCTATGTATTGGTCACTGTCTCTGTGTGGTACTTATCTTCAATGTTGTATTTGTTGGGTTGTTTTTAAATGTTTAAATGCCTGGCTGCAATTAAATTTCTTCTGGGATAATACATTTTTTACTTGACATGACATTTGTTTTTCTCTGAGCAGGTCTTCATGACACCGCACTCTTCTGCTCGCTCCATGATCCTGCAACTACCCGCCCAGTGGGCCACATCACTAACAAGGTCAGAGGTCATTAAAATTAGACACAAACTAATAATCTTTTCACGATCAAATCAGCCTTTATGTTTGCCCGGTGCTTAAATTCATATGTCAAGTTGTCTGTTAACAAATGTCAGAGAGAGCTAACTGTTATCATAAATATCTACAGAATAGTAACTGTGTTTGTTTATATAGACAATGATTGGCTTCAACATTTTTAATTGGCTCACCCAACTCTTTCATCCTTTCACACTTAAGAGGAGTTTAACAGCCATGCCCTTCCTTGAAATGCTATTTCTAAAGCACTCACTGTCATTGTTTACCATGTAGAACTTTCACACACTAACCAAGCATACAATTTCTCTCTTTGTTGTGCATTTGAAAATACAGATCAAATTAGATACAAGATAATTCACAAAAAAGAACCAGTGTTTACAAAATTACTGTCAAAAAGCCATTACAATCATACTAACAGGTAAACAGCGTAACTAGAAAAAAATCAGGCACTATACTTGCTTCAGCTCAGAAAAAAATCCATGTGTTTCTGTCCATCAATACTGTGTTTCTTAAATGATGTGAAGCTCAAGAATCCATTTCTGAGAAAAGGAACACCCACTCAGGACATCTGCGATGTGGAGTAAAGTTTTATGGTCTGATTAGTGTTGGTGAGAAGAAGAAAATGCAGTTGACTTCAATAACTGAACTTTGGAGGACTTTACAAGCCAGTGGGAAAAAACAGCCCTGCGGAAAGATTGAAAGCTGATGCTTTGGAAAGAATGGATGCAGTGATAAAGATAAAGGAAGAACACAGTAAACATGGAAACATTATATTTTGCTGAGGAATTTTCTGCATAATATTCTGTCAAATGGTTTCTGCTTTTTCCCCCTGACATTTAATAACTTGTACTATGTGTACTGGTATCTGTATATGAAGTGTGTTTGTGTTTGTGTGTGTCTTTGTAGACTGTGTCTGTGTGGGGCAGTGGAGGAAGGATTGAGCTAACAGTGGCCAAGTTTATGGACATGCAGGCCGCCGTCCAGCCAGACTTCTTTCACAGCATGGCAGACGGAGAGACCTGGCAGGGCAACACCTCACGGAAAAGGGTCCGCAAAGCAGTGGACCGCACTCTAGCCCACCTGGATGAATGTCTGATATTACATCACAAAACAGAGGTACCTCTCCACAACACTTGTGCTTAAACTGTTGGATATAGTGGGGAATATTTTGTTATTTAACTCATACACAGCAGAGATATTTCCAGTTTCACATAAGTTCAGATGAGCAGATTTTACTGTTGTTGCCCTCTGCAGTCAATGAAAAAATTACAGTCTAAGTATTACATAGCTTATTTTCTGCATTTTTGCAGAGGAGCTGTCATATGTCTGGCCGTTTGCATCTGGCTAAAAGTACTTTTATGTCTATTTCTGCAACCTGGACCTCAGCTTTATTTTGAGGGCCAGAAAATGTCCATCTTATAAGAAGATTTGTAGTTCAGAGCAGTTTTACTGGAGGTTTTGTGCCGAGACAATTTTCTCTATTGACAAAAATGAACCGTGTCAGTGCATTTCTCAGTTAGCAGCTCTGAGTTCCACTTGTGAAAGTGTTCGCTTCCCCAGCACAAAAAGTGTCACGGCTGGCGCAGAGACCTGCTTACTGTGCACCTTCCCTCTGGCTGACAGCAACTGAAGCAGGCGGAGATTTTTGGGGTGGTGGAAGGAGGCGATATCCTGGAGGAAAGGGTCAGGTCGGCGCGGGAGACGACTAAGCGGCCTGTGGCAGGATTCGTCCTGGATGGCTTCCAGCCTGCCACCATGGAACAGGACCTGAGGAGTCAGCTGATTGCAGCAGTGACCACGGAGCTGCCTCAGGAAAAGCCGAGGTGAAAGTCAGGCTAAAGTCAGTGTTCTGTTTGTGTCCACCACACTGGGGACAAATATATTGTGTGGACAATAAAAGCAGATGAGATTTCAAATTCAAATTATTTATCATCAGGTTGTTAATTAGGTTGTAGACAATTTATAAATCATAAATAAGCAACTATATAAAAAGTTGTTACAGATGTCAAACATTGATGCAGGCTCTCTATTTGGCTAGATGTCAGATCTTGTTCGTTGTTGAACTTATCTCTTTCTGAGGTATGTTATCAGGTGCTTGTTAAGGTGGTACTTCCAATTAAACAACAGATCTTGCCAAATAGTAAGTCTGGATCAATGTATGTCAACTGAATATTAATGATTTGTGAATTGTCTGCAACCTAATTATAAGACGAATTACAAATCATAATCCCTTTCTAAGGAAAGTTTCATTGTTAAGTGGTACCGAAGAAGAAATGTAGCAATGTAAAGTTGCTCTTGTTTGGGATTGTTTAATTTCAGAGTTTGCATTTAACCACATATGAACCCAAATGGCCCAGTACCCAGAAGAGTGTCACAGCATGCTTCAGTAAAATACTTTTCCTGAAATGCATCGGTGTATATATCCAGAGATTTCTAGCTTTCTATGAATGTCTGTCATTGTATAAAATATGCAGAGTGTCCTTTCTTGTTAGATGCACTGTTTTTGCCTAAGGTCTCATAGAACAGAGTTAAAAGCTTATTATTGATTGGTCTAATCAGAGTACTAAAGCGTGACCTGATATGCCGTGTGACATTCCGATTATGCATTTTCTTGCTCCCCGAGGTGGCTTGCATCCCAAACTTAGTTAAAAATTCCAGCTTGGGTAGAGCATATTTAGTATGTATCAAGTTAATGCAGTTAATTAGCTCCCTAAATTTGGTATCGGCATCTGTGTCAATTTCCCCAACCCTCCCGCCCCTAGTGCACACTTACACAAATATACCATTCCACACACACACACACCCATTCTGTGAGCACTTTGTCCCTCTTAGTCAGAGGCTGAGTGCCCGTTGCGCACTTCACCTCATGCCTCCCGTTGCTTTCTCTTGATTACTTACCCTAAGACTCTCAGCAGCCGCGGCTACTCTCCATTCACCCTCCCAGGAGCCATGGCAACCGCATCAGTCTGCTCCTTTGGAGGGATGCTGGAGGGGAAAGAATAGTTTACGGACCAACCTTGGTTTCTGATAAGCATGTTGTCATGAAGGCGCGCAGTACCTGCGCGTATCACGCTAACCATCCTTAGAGACCCTGTGGGGGGAAGCGTGAGGGGCTGCAGAAAACCAGTCAGTTTCTCTGAAAATGTAGAAACTTACAGCAGGGTCTCGTTAGGCATCATCCTCGATTACACTGAGGCCTGTGGAGTCTCATTAGAAAGTGAAGGTTCCCGTGGGTGTCGCTGGTCCATCAGAAACTGGAGCACGCCGCCAGTCACTGGAGGAGCATGGGGCTGGTTAGGGCTGTCACTTATGTATGTCTCTTCTGATCTGCTGTCAAGCCAGCCATGCCAGAGACTTTCATTTTAGTGCCCCGCTTTGTTTTGCTACGTTGGACAGCACAGAGTCCCAAAGTCCTAAAATCCAAAAGTAGAAAGTTTCTCCTAAAAGTGCGCTCCGTTTGGACTGCGGAACATTGTGCAAGCTGCAGAATAAGCTGTGAAATCACTGTTGTATTAATACTTCATGATTCCCCCTAGACTGAACTGAGTGTGAGGCAGTATTGTTTCTTTGTTTATTTTTTTTATCTGGCTTGCTTGTTGCAGTTTTATATAGTTATACAGTTATGGAGGCAGAGCTCCACTCTGTAGTTTTAGGTAATAAGCGTATTCAAAGTTCAAAGTTCAAAGTCCTTTACTGCCTCGGTCTTCTGAAGTGTTTGCTCTGGGTTTGTGGCAGGATGTTGCTGGGTGTTGGCCGACCAGATGAAGTCATGGCGTGTGTGGAAGCTGGAGTGGATCTGTTTGAGGGCTTCTTCCCCTTCCAGGTGACAGAGAGAGGATGCGCTCTCTGCTTCAACTACACTCTCACGCCTGATCCGGAGACTGCAGGTACATCGCCCCCTACAGGTGTGCTGCTGTCCAAAGTCATACTGCACATGACATACTGCACATGAAAAAAACGTAATTGATCCCGAGGAAACTGCTTATGCAACAACAGCTGAAACAGAGACACAAAAACAAGAACAATATGACAGATATCTTACAGTCAAAATAAAGCTTCAGAAAGTACTCTGAAATTAAAATGATGGGTTTAGTAGGAGAGGCGGATGTAAATTTTATAAATAAATAAACAAATAAATAAAATGTAATATGGCTGCAGGACAGTTCCCTTGCTTGAATAAACATCCTCTGTTTTTCAACTTAACATCTGTCTGTCGCATCTGAAGCTTGTGGTCAGTTTCTAAACTTTTATTTCATTGTGTTTGCCTGTGCTTAAAAACAGCAGGCGATTAGTAAGTGTCTGTGTCCAACCAGCACAGTTGGGTCCATTCGGCTCTATTCAGGGCTCTTTTGTCTGTATGAGTTGGCTAAATGTGCGCCGGCCGGCAGTGAGAGAGCTTAGCATTGGCGTACTATGACAGAAACAAAAGAGAGCAAAGCAGGTAACCCGCACTCTCATAAGGGCACATGTACAAAACAGCCTGGTTTTTCAAATCCAGTACAAGTAGATGTGCCTTGTCAGTATGGATGGGTATTTTGACTGTTTTGTTATTTCATTGTTCAAAGAAACAGTATTCACTGAAATAGTTTCACATTTTTTAGCAAGAAATTGTATGATATTGAACTCAGTAAAAATGGTATGTGTACTGATAGACTTACTTTTTGGCAGATAATTAGGATTTATGCTTTATGTGTAATGTACATATGTGAATTTTTTGCTACCAGTGCCAGGCTAAGGTTTGTTCCACACACTGAGTTCAGTGTCAACATGGACGTCTGAAGCTGTAAAGACATTCAGAAAGTATAGTCTTGTTACAGAGCGCTGTGCACATTAAGGTGTTTGTTGACTGTCAGCTGTAGTCAAAGCATGTCTGAGTGCAAAGACGAGAAGTGATAGTGAACTGATGGATGATGAAAGATCATTGGTCGGTCGTGGTTGAGACTGGTTACCTCTTTTTTTTATTGCCATCAGAGCATTCAGTAGAAGCATAAATGGCTGGATCTGCTATTTATTGTGTTGGAAAGTAAGGGCCACAATTAAACAACGTAAGGGATAAGCTGATCAATAAGATTTTTTTGTGCTAAACAACAGGGCGTTGCTGATGCAGTAAAGTGAGATTATCCTGAGAAATTGTGGAGTGTTGTTTTAATAGTGTAGGGCTTTTTACCTTGCAGTGAAATCCATGGGAGAAGACAGTTGTGCAGATTTGATCCTTCAGTGGTCTTTGGCTCTGAATAAAACATTTATGAATAGACTTTATACAATGTCCATGTTGACAGGGACACTGATAACCCGCTCGCTCTCTCCTGCACACATGCTCTCTGTCTCTCTGTCTCACTGTCTCTCTCTTTCTCCCTCCCCCTCCCTCTCCCTCTAGCCCCTTGATCCACTTTTTTAGTCTTCTTTTTTCTTTCTGTAGTTTCTCTAATCCTTTCACTGACTTATATCTATGTGTCTCTCTCTCTCTGTCTCTCATAAGGATCCTTGATCTCCTTCTCTCATTTCTCTCTACCCCTAATGTAGTCTCTCTCACTTTCACTGACTCATAGTACTAATCCTCCTTTCTCTCTTGTAGTCTGTCTCTCTGTCTCACTCATATGTATTCTCTTTCTCTCTCATTCATAAAACTTTCTTTTTCACTCTCATTCAAGTAGTCTCTCTATCAATCTTACGTAATTTCTCTGATGTAGTCTCTGTCTCAGTCTCACTAAATTTCTACCTTTGTGATAGATATGCGAAAGTGGTTAGAATTTGAATAGCTCATTTTAATTAGAGGGACTTTATAATTGTTAAAAAGTCAGTGTTAAAAGTCAGACACCTGCTATAATTAGTTTTTTTTTGTGAATGAGCTGGAGTGTCTGACCTCAGTTTAACTGCTTTCAGTGTGAGGCTGTTATGCTAATTCAGTCAATTATTATTTGTGTCCTCTTTATTGCGCTCATGCAAGTCTCTGGACTACGTGAAGTCCATAATGTTAAAATTTCTGTTCTGAGCAGAAAATCTCAGACTAGAGTAAGTAATAGAGTCGGTGATGCGGAAAGGGAGCAACAGGCTGAGCAAATCAATTAGGGGTGAGGAGGGTAATGGAGTCGGTGCAGCCCACCGTCCACCTCTGGTAATGGGATGGTGTGGTAAGTAGATATCCTCATTGCCAATTAAAGAGTACCACAGGGGGGGTGGGCCACAGGCCGTCCCCCTGATTAACCACCCTCTGACACTGCAGGACGCATTTCCATCTGCACCCGTTTCCTCACCTGCTCTCTCACTCACTTCCTCTTCTCTCCCTTTAACATCTTTTTCTCACTTTCCTACCTACTTTCCCTACACTTTGACCCTTTTTTCTGTTCCACCATTCTCTCATCAGACCCAGCTGTCTGTTTTTCACTCATTTTTCAGGCTAATACACCCGAGATGCTCGGTAGGCTCTTTGCCCTTCTGCTGACTGGAGCTCTTCTCTCTCTGTGGCAGCTCTTGATAACTCTTTAATGAGGCCAGCGGACAAGGAACATTCCCAGGTGGATTGGTGCCTGTGTGTATTTTTATGAGTCTGTGTGTGTGTGTGTGCACATTTGTGTGTATGCGCACCCAAGCAATGAGTTTGGGAAAGTGCCATCTCAGTCATTCACAGTGCCTCCAGGGTTGTGATCTCTGTGTATTGAAGAGATATTTCAGAATGGAAATGGGTATATGTTTATTTATTCTTATACATTTAAAGTAAACAAAAATGTGACATTTAGTTTTTTGTGCCTTGTGTCTCTCTGTGTCTTGTGTCTCTGTGTCTCTCTTTGTTTTTGTGTGTTGTGGCAGTCATCACATAAGCAGTTTCTTCTGGGATCCATTAAGTTTTCTGATTTTGATTCTGTTTAAATGCCGGGATTTGAATGAGAGCTTTATAACCCCATTGTTTTCACTGCTATTAATATTGAGTCAAAATTACTTAACGATCAACAGAAATGGTCCCAAAACACAAACAAATGTTCCAATCAACATCAGATAAAATCTCATTACATTTACTTACATTAAAATTGAGATGAATTGTGTTTGGTCTAATTAGTCACATTTAATTTGGTATGGTCAAAATTTCTTCCAACAGTAATGATATTTATGCACAGCCCCATGTCCTTGAATTGTATAAAAAACAAACCTGTTTGTGTGTGTGACAGTGTTGGAGTCAGCTAAGGAGATGCCTGAGGTGGAGAAGCTCATTGAGAATGGAGACAGCAGCCCTGAAAATATGACACGGTTTGAAATGAGTCTGAAGGACATAAGGTATGTGAAGAATAATTGCTGTCTTGTTTTATGTGCTCTTTGCAGCTACTGACAATGATCACCAGAACTTTCTCTCTCTAATCTGATCATGCTGATGAAAACAGTGGAGTAATAGATGACTTCTTTATGACTTATTTTATTTCCTTAATATTTCTTTAAATTGTGGAGTCAGATCAGATTAGTGGTCCTACAGCAGTGTGTCTGAATCATTCACACTCAAAGCCCTGCAGTACATCATAAAGCATGAACTTAGGGTACAGAACATTAAGCACACTATGCAGATACACCTTATATTGATCTATTGGTTTGGTCTTCATTTCGTTTCACCTCTGTTATAACTAAGCTGTTTTGACCGCAGATCGAAATGCTATTTGGGCTTCAGATTCACATGGCACTCGGCCAAGCTTTAAAACCCCATTTTCTTCCTCATTCCTTATTCTCAATCTATATCTGTTGTCTCATGCCTGGAAAGCTCTTCATTATAGTCTCCTCTCCATCATCTACTGTGGCCTGAAGTGGCTTCAGCTGGGACAATGGCTTTTACCTGCCACTGGTCCATCTATTTCAAGGAACAAGCTGGTACCTTATGGAGGTCGACCGATATGGGTTTTTCAGTAGCTGATGCCGATGCCAATATTTTGGAGTCAGGATCAGCCGATGGCCGATATATGCTGCTGATATTTTTTTGCCCAATAATTGAACGTTTCCCCCTCCATTAGATGTAAAATTTCACACTAATATCACAAAGATAGATACACAAAATTTCTTAACTTGCCATTTATTGAATAATGACTTAAATGTAAACTTTGAAATAAATAAAAAAAACTTAACAATAACAATACAATTAAACAATAACTTAAACTTGTAAACAATAAA
>JBBMFX010059418.1:0-10906 GCA_037832545.1 Rhabdalestes septentrionalis
TTACTTGTGGGATACATTAGCCTGAAGAATCAAGCTTCAAGGATGAAATATGACTTGATCGATCAAATCCAGAGTGTCACGCAGTATTGGTCTGACATCACAAAAGGCTACAATATGCAAATGAACCTCTAACTGATCAATCACAGGTCCAGGGGAGTAATTGGGTGTTCTGATGAATCAAAGTCTTAATGTAATCCAAATAAAGTCTCATCCTTGACTATTAAAACTGTTGGTCAATCAGTGCATGAGTGGGCAAAGCTAAACTGTTATAGTCAAAATAAGGAGATACATATAAATGTTGGTTTTGTGACATCACAAAAACTGAAATTTGAAAGCAAGGTTTGTACCACTAGGACTGTACGGATGGCGTAGTAAATGTACCATGTGAAACAAAATGAAAACGCTGTACTGCTTATTTGTCAGTGTCGTGCAGCTTTGTTGGAGACTGAACCTCGGGGTGTTTCGTGTGTTTGCGGCTTTCAGCGGGCGACCCTGGTGCAGGATCTTGTCATGAGATCTCCGATGGTCTGTGATTGTGGAGATTGGTGACTTTGATGGAACTTGAAGGATGGTTGTGCAACGATGGTCCTGTTCATCTCCATATCTCACAAGTCCGGCCTCTTGGGCAGCAGCCAGCAACCAAGACAATTTAGCCGGAGCCCTGCTGTCACAAAGCGGCCGCAGCATGAGCGCATGAATCAGCGTGGAGGAGGGGCTGAGTCGGCGGTGGGCTAAGAAGGAGGGTACGATCTCTCAATAACCCAGATAAGGGGGGACCCACTCCAGCCAAGGCTGATCTGTCAGAAACACAGCACTAGGGAAGCAGAGCAGAGCTCTAACGCTGGTTTAATGAGAATATCTGCTTACAAACAGCTTTCCAGTCACTAAAACTAAAAAATTAAAAAGGTAGACGTCTTGTAGATAAATTTGGTTCTCTGTTTCTCCTCCTTTGTCTACTCATACAGAAAAGAAACGAGGAATTGATAAGATACGGAATTGTAGTTGATGAAATTTGAACGATAACCGACTTAGAAATTCAATATTCATGTAATCCAGTATGCATAAAAGTTTTGGTACGCGTGACCATTACACCAACAGGGACATTAATGATACTCAAACCCATATTTTGGAGAACAGAACAGCGTCCACTCTTCTTGGAAGACTTTCCACAAGAAATTGGAGTTTCTGTGGGGATTTGTGTCCATACATTCCGTCTGGCTCACTAGCTCCGTTCCAGTTCATCCCAAAGATGCTGGGTGGGGTTGAGGTCAGGACTCCATGCGGCCAGTAAAGTTCTTCCACACTGAACTCATCCAGCCATATCTTTATGGAGCTCACTTCCTGCACTGGGACTCATGCTGGGATAGAAAAGTTCATCCACAAACTGGGACGACAAAGTTGGAAGCACTGTACTGTCTTAAGTTAGATTAAGATTGGCCCTCACTGTAAGTAAGGTGCCCAAACCCTGAAAATCATGTGTCCCAATACTTTTGTCCATATAGTATATTCGTTTGTCTTTTAGCTATATGGACACTAGAGTGCTTTATTTAAGTGACACAGCCGTTTTCTTGGTTGAACTGTGTTTTTCCCCCTCTGTGTTTTGTGGCCACATGTGCTGTTTCCCACCCCTTTTCAGAAGTGCAGGAAAATAAGCTTATATTTAGCCCTCATGATGCGTCAGTACATGTAATTACATGAATGAAAACCATGTGTAACTGTAGTTTAGGTTATTAATAAGGAAATTATCCACTTGTGTTTGTTAGTTCCATTCAAAATGGACCTTTCATAATGCTCAGTTGTATGTTGTTTATTTTCTTGTTTGCCCTTCTGGCTTTTACATTTATGACATTTATCAGATACTATTGTGTGTGTATGTGTGTTTGTGTGTGTGTTTGTTTGTTTGTTTGTCACATGTGCAGGAGGGTGGGAGAGATGATGCGTACAACGTTGGTGCATTTTGCTACTTCTCTTGCTACTTAACATGCCTCGATACTACCAACACATAACTCAGCTTTCAAATAATTACAAACACTGCAGGTTCTAACAAGCACGTTCAGAGCTGTTAACTGTAAAAATACGTTGTAGAGGATCCGAGCCGCATGGAGAAGCACAGTTCATGTGAGGATGATTTCGGTTTAGGTGCTTCAACTTTACTCAACTCCACCTACCTCATCTGTATACAGTCACTGTTTAAGTTGGAATATTAGTAGGGATGCACCGAAAATTCGGCCCCTGAGATTTTCGGGCCGAAAATGGCAACAAATTAACTTTCTGTTTCGGACGAACATTTTTCTTTTTCGGACCGAAACCATGATGATGCAATCATGACGCAGATGACGCAACCATAGCCTCCATTGAATTAGAGTCAGGATGTCTGCTGTGTCCGCGCATTTGTTTATTTTTAAGAAAGCCGTTTGTCTCAACGTCTAGATGAATTGATCTTATAAATAAAGCCTTTTCTTTCCGAGCGTAGCTGGTGGGCTAGTGGTCAAGGCGCTGTGATCAAGAAATCACGGGTTTGAATCCCGCTTTGGAGAATGGGTTTAAATGCAGAAACAAAATTTTGTTCTGTTCACACCGTGTGCTCTAACGTAAACAGATTTTTTGTTTTTTGTCTGTATTACAGTTAATATATTTCAGTCTTTGTTTTAATACACTATATTGTTGTAAGCCTACAGAGAATGTTGTTTATCTTTCACCAGTTTTTAAAGGATTTGTTATGAATGCAATTTGTTCAAGCACTTCACCCAGAATATTAAAATTGAATCCACTAGTGCTGTGAGAGAAGAAATTTAAATGTATAATATTTCAGCTATCTTGCTTTTAGGCTGTTATTTAATATTGTGCATTATCTGAATGCTAAATGTTATTATTTAACAATAATAATAATTTATTTCGGTTTTCAATTTCGGTTTTCGGCAATGGTGTTTCCCCATATTTGGTTTTCGGTTTCGGCCCAAAAAAATCCTTTCGGTGCATCCCTAATTATTAGTAATGCTTTATCCTCAGGTGGGCTATTGCAAGAGGTATACCCCATTTTCCTTTATTTAATTAAGATATAACCAAGGAAAACTTATGTTTGTGATGTTGTATTTCATTTTTTTTTCATGTACATCATACATGTTTCACAGAAAGTGTCATTAAATGGGCTTAGTTCTTAGTTATTGAAGTCCTGTCAACTAGTTACTTGATGAAGTCACACAGATGTTGCAAAGGTGTTCAGCAATGAGCAACTTTTATTAAAGTTTTCTGTAACATTAACATATCAACAGGACATATTAACAAAACAAAACAAAGCTGATACCTTGAATTTTCTGGCAAATTTATGTGTACACAGTTTAAGTGCGAACAGTTTAAGCCACGGCACCACTCTGCGTCCTCTGGACTCTTCAGTGCCAGCATTAGCCATGTTAGCTTATGGTACTGTTTCAGATGCAGAAACAAATGTTTTTATTTTGAATTTTTATAATGTATATTAATATAATGTATATCAGGTTGCTCGTGTCTGTTGCGTGTCCTGCAGAGCCTCATCTGGGATCCGGCCCCCCTGGTCCTGAACTGTAAACATGACGCCCCTTTGTCAAAAAGATATTTGCTCGTCTGTGTTTGAAGTGGTTTGTCTTTGATATAAGCAGGATCCTCTTGCTCCTGGTGTTCCCAACAAGAAGCTCATTGTCTTTTCCTCTGCTTTTCTTTTTTCTGAGGGCCTCGTTGGGATTCCCAGACTGCTTTGTTTTGGTTACCCACACAGACCGAACTGCGCGATGGACCCTCTTTAATAGGGGGCTGACCAGCGTGTGGGTCCATTCTGCCAGCTTCTGAGCCCAGGCAGCTCCATTTTTAACCTTTACTCTCAGTTTATCTCTGCAGGGTAAATAGAAGGTGTTTAAAGGGCCTGCATGCTGCAGCATGTCCCCTCACTATGCGCCGTGGTGTTACGTTCAAAATTCAGCTTTACTGGGATTTAATAATGGGAAAATGGCCATAACTGATAACAGAGGATGATATGTTATATTACCTTACATTACATTACTTTTAATTAAATTACAAAATGTTACATCACATTATATTACATTCATTTGTCTCATGCTTTTATTCGTATTGACCTACCATACAAGGCACCCTGAAGTTTCAGGACCGTGTGATAATCAGAGGAGAGTTTTAAGTGCTAACTCTTGATGTAGAAATAGTGTGAGAAGAGGAGATTCTCAATGAGAAAGTGAGTCTTCAGAAGATGTTAGAAGATAGAGAGTGATTGTGCTGCTCTGCCCACCAGCAGGTATCTGCATATGTAAATAATTACATTTTTATGTTTATATGTTGTATTTTAAATGTGCATTCCTTTAGTTTGTGATGTAACAGTCGGATCAGGGACAGAGGTGTAAGAAGCTTTTTCCTTTTTTGTGGGAAATTGTGGGGAAGTTGTAAATTACCGAGGCAACATCAGCAGTATTTTCTCCCCATGCAAAGAGAGTCATGGGTCGTCAGTATTACAGTCACCCTGGCAGTCAGGTTCTGGACTGGATTGTGCAGGTCAGCCTGCGTGTGTATATAAATGTATATATACCGTATTCAGGTTCGACTCCACCACTAATAAATATATACACGTGTGTGTGTGTGTGTGTGTGTGTGTGTGTGTGTGTGTGTGTGTGTGCGTGTGTGTGTGTGTGCGTGTATATGTGTGTGTTTATACACAGTGCTGTGTCTTACTGTGTCTTCCATGTGCAAATTGTTTACATTTTTTTAAAGCTTGTGTTAGTGTCTTTCTGCAAAGTTAATATAAAAAAATACAGATAAACAAGAAAGCAATTAAAGGAATCAGATTTGTACAGTTTGTAAAAATAATTGATACTGTGTGAGCTGGTTAGGAGAACACAGGTTCGGTGTGCATGTGTGTTATACATGTTTTTGTGTGTAAGTGAATTTCTGACAGATCAGCTCGGCTCACTGGTTTGGAGGAACAATATAATGTCGTGAGCCAAGCGCGAGTCACACCTTCCTGTTTCTGCTTTTTTAGGGTGTAATTTTGGCTCCACCCTCCCTGAAGCAGCAATGTGTACCTTCTTTTCAGTGGAGAAGCTTTGAGACAAAACACACACCCTGGCATGGACTTCTGTTTGGGCAGCTCTCAGGATGGTTTTGTTGGAATACAATCTCCTGCCCCCCAGTGACCTGCAGCTTTGTGAGACCTCAGGGGTCTTTCGTCTGACACAATCAGACTCTGGCAGTCGCAATCATGTTGTAATAGTCATTTAGACATTTATGGTTTTCCAGCTGGTTTGGTGGCATCATACATCTCAGACCCTTCCATCGAACTGTGTCACACGAAGACTGTGGCCATGCAGTCAACCCCCCCTTCCCCTGAGGAAAAAAAAAACAAGCTCTCTTCCTGCTATTCTAAAATATATTTTAAATGACTAAAACCTGCAAAGGAAAACAAGCCAGGTCTTATTACCATATAACCCTTAAATATATGAACCAGCGTCATTCATGAATCTATCTTTTTCGTAACACTTTTTAAAAGAGTATTGTGCAGTGTACCTACATCTTGGATTTCCTGGGAGTAAGCAAATAAACGTCAAATTTTCATTTTTGGGTGAACTATCCCTTTAAAGCGGTAAGTGCGCTAAAAATATTAACACATAATTTTTTTCTGTGATTAATTAATCTTATGAACGCGTTAAATTCCCAGCCCTAATATGTATACATGTATATGTGTATATATGTATATGTATATATTTCCCTATTCGGACTACAGCAGTTTAGCCCCTCATGCAACAATTCTTCAACAACATTAAAAATTAGACTAAGTTGGATTACATGAAGATCTTGATTCATCAAAACACCCAGTAAATCCCTTGAAGCTGTGATTGGTCAAAACACTTTGATTGGTTAAAGGCTCATTTGCACTTTGCAGCTGTTTGCAAGATCAGTATTGCTGAGACCGATATCGCAGTAATGATTAACGGCAAACTTTGAACATAAAGTTGGCTGACTGGCCACATTCGACCCTTGAATAGGATTTTTGTTGCCAGAGTTTCTGATTCGTGCAGCAGCTTTGTGTGTGAGAGGGTTTTCGAAAGCCCCCTCACCGCGATTCTTGTGAAGTTCCTTCATTAGCGAACTTCCTCCGTCTCTTGCACGCCGCGCTCATTACTCAGACATGTTTGGATGGGCTCCAGCGCTGGGCGAGCGAGGCCACGGCCTGCTTTTCTCCTCCTCAGCTTCTCCACCATCAGCACTTTCACAAGCCCCTGACATGTCCTCTCTGGAAAGCAGAACGAAAATGTTGTTGCAGGACAAACAGCTAGGGTACATATACTGGTGTCATCACACATGACTTACTGGAATCGGTCGAGGTCTGTATCCCTTAATGGCACTTCATCCCTCATAATTACGATGATGAGATTATAATTAGGGAGGACAACCAGGTGGTAGAATACAGAGAGCATGGATACATAAATGTACAACAGTCTTTATTAGCAGAACTACACTTCTGTGCAAAAGTATTTTTCCTTAGTTTCTTCATATTTCTCTTCCAGAGATCCAGACTGTCTTGTATTTTAATATGGTCTTGAAGAACAGTTCTCCAGGCTTCCTGAAGAACTTTCAAAATCTCTCATTTCCAGTCCAGGCCCTGAACCTGAGCGCTTTCAGAGGAATGTTTTTGTTTGTTAAGACACACAGGGACCTACATATGGATCACTAAAGCAGACACCGAACAGGAGCAGATGATTACAGATGATCAGGTGGTGATCAGTATACTGGTGATGCTTAATGCTGAGTGGTTGAAACTCCTTTAGACACTTTGCAGCCTGACAGGAAATCATTTGTTCACATTTCTTTAATTTTAATCTTCTCAATCTGACATAGATCAGACAGTCTTACTGAAAATAGTGTTTTTACACCAACAAGGAGATTCAAAGTGAAAGAAATTAGGGGTTTTTGTACAATACTCTAGGTGACACTGCATGTTTATGAAATTGTTTAACAGAGACAGTCATGCTGTGTAACGACGTGTTTGGGTCTCTGGAATTGTTTCTGGTTGTGATGAATAACAGAAGTGTGTATGTATTTTGTGAATACAGATTTGAAAATTTGATCTGAGAGTAATGGGAGTGCTGGTTGGTAGGTCTTAATTTTCCTGGAGGAGCCCAGACCAGAATTGAAACAGAATGAAATCACTTTTACTCATAATGCTGCCCCTGCTGGAACCAGCTGGCCATTTAGATTAGATCTTCCCAAACTGCTGCCAATAGGGAGTTGAGAACCAGTACTTAACTGGTCCCAGTTCCTGCCTGGTTCCTACTGGAGAGTCTCCTGTTCAGACAGGACTGCTGTGGGTGTTAAAACTTTCTCACACAGCTGTGTTTCCAGACGTCGGATGCTGGATTGGATCAGTGGAGGTATGGAGCAGTGCTCTGTTGATCAGAACATTTGTAGCGACGCCCCTCCCTCATTATAGAAACACAAACTCAGGACACAGTTTAGATTCTTATTTCTCCAGAAAATCACAATAAAATCACTGCAGAATCTTCTTCAGCTTTCATGTGGCGCCTTCATTTTCTGCACCAGATTATGGATCAGTAGGATTATTGATGAGGATCTTTAGTGATCTGCAGTATCAGTATCGATATCAGGATCAGCCCTAGTTACCAAGTTTTAAACTTTCGTTTTCCGCTGCTTCAGTTTCTCTACATGTAGGTCAACTTTTTTTTAATGTTTAATTTATGGACACGTTTATCACTTATTTTTTCCTGCTGAATTTCATCTTTGTAAATCACATTGAATGACCTCTGTGTGCGATAATATGCTCCACAAATAAACTCACCTCATCTTGCTGGTTAGTTGCAGGTTCTAGGCACGAACCCACAAATGAGAGTTTAGTGTGATATTTAATGCTCAGTGAATTTAATATATTACGATTTTCTTCTCATCCCAGATAAAAGATGACATGGACCCTAAACAGTGGTCCTGAGTCGTACTGCTAGAGAAGATCAAAGACCGTTGTACGTCAACCAAAACAGTCCAGTTTTTTTTTACAGTGTCAGAAATGTGGAATGATAAGATTACTGAAAGTCTTCAGGTTGTTTCAATGCCTGAAGGTCTGAACTGAGGTTAATGTTTGCTTTACACATGGATTAAAATTTTCCGTTCTCTGACAGATTTCTCTCAATGGGGGGTTAATTTTCGGGGGTGGGGTTAACAGTTAGGGTGTAAAAAGCAGTGGATAAACATGTGCTGCAAGAGATTGTGCTCTGGTTTTGCCAGCATTGACGCGGTACATATCAGAAAATATTGCTTCCAGAGTAAATGGCTTCATAAATCAGAACTGACCCTCAAGCTGGCCTGTGCGAGGATCGAACCTGTGACCTTGGTGTTAGGATCACCACACCACATCAAACCAACTAAGTTATCCAGCATGACTAATTGTAATGGACAATAATCGCAGTTCATTTAGTTTAGTTAGGGGATAATGTGCGAGACAGATTTGGTAAAACAAAATTCCCTCTGATTTGTTTTTCTTGAATCAATGTTTACATGGTTTACATTTGATCTGCTTTGTTTTGGTTTCATTTTTTAGATTTGCAAGCATGTCAAAGAACTGCAGGATGCATCTACATTCCCTTCGTGTCCTGTACATCATTTTTACTTCTCTTCCATTTATTTTTCTTCAGAATTTCTATTTGGTCCAAAAGTCTTTCACACTGCAAACAAACATTTACATTAATCAGATGATTTCCATTCTCTAACTACAAGGGACAGTGTCCCTGGATCAACTTGGCGTTAAAGGTCTTACTCAGGAACCCATTGATGGTCTGCTGAATGTAGGATTTGAACCCATGACAAAGCACAGATACCTCTTCCTTTGATCAGACCAAATTTTGGTCCATGGTCTAAGGCGCCTTTTACACCTGCAGTTTTTGTTTGAAGTTCTGCACCAAACTATGCAGGTGTGAAAGCATCATAAACGGGCTGCACATTGAGCCTTGAGGCACTCCTTCACAGTTTGTATTTAAATTGCTGCAGTTTCCTTTCCTTATAAAGCCCACCACCAAACCACAACAGTAATTAATTTGTCTGTGTTAATGGGTCTTACAGGAGTGTCCTTGCGACGTTTTACCACACCTTGAGCTATGGTTTGTTTTTTGGGTCATTTTACAAACCAGGCCCTGTAGTAAAGGTTTTTGCCTCTGTGGCTCCAAACCAGCAATGTGGTTTAAGATGAGCACGTGATGATTTACTGATAATCCAACTTCAGGGGAATATTTCCTACTGGGAATTTCAGACTTAAGCTATCATTGCTTGCATTAATCTTGAAGTTCCAGTCCAGCACAGATACAAACTTCAGACACTGAAGATGGATTTGGTGTAAAGGGGGGATTGGGTATTTGTGGGGGGGATGTAAATGTAATTTCGCACCAGACTGTTCTTTTAAACCCATAACCCATCGGACCAACAAGCCTCCTGCCAGAATGCCCAAGGAGAGACATTGTTGCTCCTCCGCTGCAGTAAGCACACTGGTTACCATTGCCTTTCTTCATTGGTTTCTGAACATTTTGATGGTATACATTATGTATTATATAGGTTTATTGGTGTAGATAATCTGTTAATCTTTATTTCAATATGTGTCTTTGCAGTATTGGTATTGCAAAAGACTGCAATATGCAAATGAGCCTCTAACCGATCACTATTTCTGAGAGGCTGGTTAGTCACAGCTCCAGGTGAGTTACTGACTGCTCTGACAAACTAAGCTCTATGTGGAATCCAACAAAATCTAATTATTTGAATCTTTAACCATTAAAGGCACTCATTGGTCAAGGTGTTTTTAAATAGCCTGTGTTTAATTTTTTGACAGGTTTGTGAACAAAAAGGACAATTAATTCTTACATGTCCATTTTTCAACCACAGTTATAAACAGGCAGTTTTTGTTATTGTACCTGTAAAACATATATGTAACTGATCTCTTTTCTGATGGCTCCTTCGAACTTCATCATGTGTTGGTGGAGCTAAACTGTATTAGGCTGAATATGGAGAAATGTGGGGTTTGTGTCATCAGTCAGGGCAGTGTATCTGTTATCATTTTTAAATGGTAAAGTATAAATCCTGTTATTTTGTCCACATCGTTGTTCAGTTGCAAGACTTGAAAGGTTTATTGTTGAGTTTTATCCCAAGTTACATCATTAGAACTGATAACCTACCAGCGGTCACTTCTGTCTGTCCCACCTTCTATTTTTCAGCGCCGTTATCAGGAACAGGCTAAAGATAAGCCTCCACCTTTGGAGCTCAGGTGGACGCAAATGTTCATATATGGTCCAGCACAGCGACTCACTCCCACCCGAAATGTAACACCCAACCATGTTTTCTTCTGCTCTCACTGTTATTCCAGGGAAAATATGTGCGACTGACCGGCTGCTCTGTAAACAGCTGCAAAGCTGACCCGGCATGATTGACAATTGATTATTCCTGCAGCTTTGGCAGGACCTGTGTTTATCCCACAGTCAAGGACAGTGGAGACATCTGGATTGTGTTGTTATGAATCAGAATGCAGTTGCTGAGTGCAGTGATGAGTAGAACTTGTTCGATTTCCAGGTCCACTGTGTCCAGTCCTGATACTGAGGGTCTGAAATGTGGGATAATTCAATACCTTAGGAGGAAAATGGTAAAATATTACACATTACTTGAGAAAAGTAGTGAAATTTTTCCCTGTACATGAAGTAGTATGCAGTTGCTGGGTGTTTACTGTCTCCAGCTTTCCCTTCCTAATTAAGACATTTTTAGAATGAGATGGTGTAAACAAACGGCTCCTGCCAGGATGTTCACAGGCCCCATGCTTTGATGTCTGATGTCTGATGTCTGTGTGTGTGTGTGTGTGTGTGTGTGTGTGTGTGTGTGTGTGTGTGTG
>JBBMFX010059447.1:0-10905 GCA_037832545.1 Rhabdalestes septentrionalis
AACACAAAACTTATGTTTTTTGTTTGTGGACTGCTAAATCATGTTTCTCACCTAAAACTACATTGTTATCCATGTATAAGTTATGTCCTGTTTTCCCTTCCCACGCCCTCCTAAAGGTGAGATCTTAAATAGATACCAAAACTACGATTCCCATGATGCTCTCTGAGCGCTTTGACGGCAATGAGTTTCCAAAGCTTGAGAAAAATAGGATTGGATTAATGATAAAACATCATTTACGCCCTTTGTAGCAGAGTATTAAACAAATGTGCTGAAAAAGAGAATCCCAAACAATTATTTTGTTCAAAATTTGTTTCAGAATTATTGACATGTCAACAAAGTCACTCACAGCATTTGTTAATCAAGGAAGTGGATCTGGATGCATGAAAATGAAATAAATTAGAAAGTTATTTGTTGATGGATGTATATGGTGTCTGGTGTTTTAACCATATCAATATTACATGTAAGAACTCAATGAGTTTCTTCTATTTTAGAGCTGCAAATAACAAAAAAATAAACAACTGGTAAAATCAATGCTTCCTTTAAAGCTTATACTCAGCAAGTTTCAGAAAGCTAATCACCTGACATAGAATATCTTTCTCTGAAAACCTTCTCCATTGTTATTTTTATTTATTTGGTTTTGGTGTATTGGTTGCCATCAATAACACAGAAATCTTTTAACAGAAATCTTGGTAAATTCGGTAGAAGTTAGAAATTTCTTCATATCCATCTTCAAACCAACCTAACCGACTTATGCAAATATTGCTGAAAAGGTGTAAATGTTTAATTGATTAAATTAAGTTCCTGTGATTTGTTTGTTGAATGGCTAAGACCAGTCTATAGTAAAAAGAAATTGAAGAGGTATTTGATATATATATATATATAAATCCCATTTTACAGTATATTATAGTATTTCAAACTATGTAAAGAGAAAAGAGGTCAAAATAAAAGATTTGTAACCTACCAGCGCTTGCCCCTCAACTATTTCACACTATTAGCTGAAATCAGTCTGTCTGTGGCAGGGCGATTAGGGGATCAAGCAGTGGATCGCACTGGGGATGGGTTGCTTTCTCATCTCAAGGTTAATATAGAGTCAAAGGGATTCACTGAGCCATCGAAAGCACCTCTGTCATATTACACTGGAAAATGATGCCCCCATTTATCTTCCCTTTGGCTCACATAACTGGCTGGCGTGGAGCTGAATGAAAGGCTTTGAGCGAGTGAGGAAGATATCCACACTCAGGCCTGACTCAGTGCGCCAGCATTAGAGCAAATGATGAGTCTCTGCTGAATCTGTTACATATGAGAGCTAGTTCTTTACTCATAATTAGAGGGAGCGTTTAGCTTCATGTGAGTTCTGCTCAGGGAAGGACATGTGGAAACGTGTGTGTTAGAAAGAAAGAGAAAATGTGAATCAAGAGAATGGAGGTTAACAGGTTTATCCGTGATGTGGTTCAGATACAGTCACAGGTTGGGTTTTTCTGCAGTCATGCTGCACTTCAAGCAACAGCACAAAAGCCTATAATGAAACATCTGTTTAGCACTCATGCTCATCTTTGGCTGGAGGGAACGTTACAGCAGGCTTAAGGCAAGCAGCAGGCTTATGCAAATCACTATGGACTTGAGATACAAGCTAGCAAAACCTGACTTAACATGCATTCACTCCGAGTGGCCAATTAGCAAAAGGTGGCTCTTTGGAATAGACACAAAAGTGCCTTTCTCCATGGCATAGAAACATAAGACACAAGTATTACCTTGAGGAATACATCTGTGAATTTAGTGATTGTGTGTGTGTGTGTGTGTGTGTGTGTGTGTGTGTGTATAAAAGTGGAAAAGAACAGTCTTCACTATGGCACAGCAAAACCAAAGCAAAGGCTTCAAATCACCCCCCACTGCTTCTAAGGACATTAGTTTTATTGTTTTCATTTTTATGTTTTCAAGAGGATGCACTTCTACCACTACCTGCTTTGTATGCTACTTATAATGAGGCATGGGCACGGACGGGGGAGGGGGATATGTCCATCTCAGAACTTCATCCGCCCCCACTCAGACAACGAACCATCTCTCCTGAAGCACAGATGATGTAGGGATGTATAATTCATACTCTTGTATTTAATTTTGCACATCTTAAATCGAAAACTTAAACATGCCACTGAACATTGCAGTTCTCTTCAAGCTCATACTTCCAGTGCGGATGTCTTGTGTTATTGTTCGAGTTCCTGAGACCAAGGAGTTGCTTCAGGTCCCATCCCCAATCACACCCCCCCCACCCCACCCCACCCCCCACCCCACAAAAAATGTATCTGTGCCCCTGTAATGAGGTCAAGCTTGCAGTCAGGAGTTCTTGAAGTCAAGCTAAAGCAAGCTGGTGGAGGGTATCAGAAAAGCAATTACTTGTGGAATTAGAGTGTAGAGATATTTATGAGGACTGCACACTGCTCTATAGGATCAATAGCATGTTCTCTCTGGTGGAATGTATTCATATGGATGTTAGTTCCTTTTAAAATGTTAACTGGCTATTGCATACCAATAACTGCAGCTCTCTGTATGCCCCAAGGGCTGAATTATTGCCAAGGACTGTTGAATGTGGAATAAGTGTTATCAGGTCACTTTCCTTGTTCTCAGAACATGTGAATATATTGAATTTCCCAGCTAAGATAAATTGGTACATTAAAATGTTCAATCATTTACTCTTCAGTTTCAAAACACTGGCTGCCCTTTACATTGTGTAAACATTCCATGGCTATGGGAATTAAATTTTTCCTCCTCCTTATAAGTGATTATTTTAGGTACACAAGATTTTGTTCCAACAGCAACCCTGTATTTAATAGGTTCAGTATAGTTATAATATGTACAATTATGTGAATTGTCTGGTTGAGTCTTTCTATTAGCATGATAATGAAACAATTTGTGTTTTATGACTTTAAAAAAGGAAAATAATTTTTCATATGTATTATTAATTGCATTACTTCCATACTTAAGACGTCAGATGTAGCTAAATTTGAATTTGTGTTTAAAAAAACACAAAATAAAATAACATGTACACACTCACACAGTCTGTCTCTCTCTATTTATGCAGGTGCATGTCGAGATAAAATCTTCATGAACACTAAGAACCAAAGTTTCCAAGCTTTCAGTGCCACCTCTTCCTGAGATAGGTAACACACCTCATCCATACTTCCACAAAATATCAATGAAAATGGGATATGTCAGACCAGGCCACCTTTTTTCATGGCTCTATGGTCTAGTACTAGTCTTTATTGCAGGCTGTTTCGCTGCTGGGTAGGGGTCAGCATCAGCACTCTGACCTGTCTGTAGCTACACTGCCCCATACGCAGCAGTCTGTGTGTTCTGACACCTTTCCATCATAGCCAGCATGAATGTACTCATCAGTTTGAGCTACAGGAGCTTATCTGCTGTTTCTGACTAGATAAGCCTTTCCTCACTCCCCATTCACAACAGTGAGCCTTGGGCAACCATGACCATGTCAGCTGTTCACTGGTTGTCCCTCCTTGGACCACTATTGGTAGGTTTTATCCAGCTCTTACTAGAAACACCCCAAAGACCTGCAGTTTTAGAGATGCTCTGACCCAGTCAACCAGCCTTCACTATTTGGCCCTTGTCAAAATCACTCAGATCCCTTCACCCACCCATTTTTCCCGCCTTCGACACACCAACTTCAAGACCTAACTGTTCCCTTGCTGCCTAGAACATCCCACCTGTTGACAGATGCCATTATAACAAGCTAATAATTTTTCACCTGTCACTGGTTTTAATGTTATGGCTGATTTGTGTATATGTTTATAGACACACACATACATACAGGCACAAGAAATTAAGTGTAACAAATCTGCCATTATGACACTGTAAGCCATATGAATCCAGATCAGAGACGATCAGATATGTTGCACTAAGCTGACATGCTTAAAATGACATCACTGGAACGCGTGAAGTTTTACAAGTCACCACCACTCTGTTAGTCTGTCTTGAACTGAGTGATCACGCTGATGAAATTTATGAATATTTTAATCATATGCAAATGCAGCTCAGAGCAGAGAGACCTAAGTAATTAGTTTGAACAGTACTTCATTCACTTATCAGCCAATGCCTTGGGGGTTCACAGGTCGAGCCCCAGGGTCAGTCTGTGTCAATGCAAAGGCAAGAGGTCAAAGCCTTAAAGTTTGGCATGGACATTATTTATACAGAGAGGTCAATACCAGGAAATAATTCAGAAGTGAAACTATACAGATTCTGCTGAATAAATTATAAGGCTTAACAAATGGAAATCTAAAAAAAGGACCACTTAGCCAACACTATGGTGTCAAGTGGTGGTGGCGAAAGCTTTGTCTGTAAAGAGACTCATGTTGTTGAGAATGATGGGACATTGCAGAAGCAGAATAAAGCATCACTCCTACATCCATTTTGATAACTGTCAAATACAACACGCCAGGGAAGACAAACTTGGGCATATATTACAGAGGCACATCCTACAGGAGAGAAAACAACAAAGCATTTGCGATGAAGAAAAGTAAAGGGAATTCCCATGTTTACCAACACACAAGATTTGGCCTCAAGTACAAATAACTGAAAAGTCATTTATTATTCCTGTAGTCTTGAAGTTCAGTTCTCCAGTTCAGGCTGCACCCAGGTGAACTTTTCTTTGATGAAATATTTTTGATGCCATTCTTTACAGATGTTCCATTTGATGTGATGAGAAATGATATTTTTTGTTCAGTTAAGTTTTTGGAAGAATGTGAGAAATGTATTGGGTCAAGATTTAAAAGATTTGTAACATAAGGCATTGATTGCACCAAATATTTGCAAGCAAGCATCAAAAGCTATTTTACATAAAAATATTATTACCTAGGTCACAGCTGCTAAATGCTATTTTTGATGTATGTCCGAATGTAAATTTCTTACAAGGAATAGAACAAAGAAAACACAGATGTCAACTCACTGTGTTAATATATTTAGTTTTCTAGTATTGAGATTTTTGTTATGTATTTTTATGTTATATTTTCAACTGTGCATAACACAATGCCAGAATTACCAGCTTGTTTTAGATGTGTGTGAAGGCAACACTAGCCATTTTAACATATGAACTCCAGACAATGCCTGAAGAATAACATCTGGACGTTGTCTGGAGGTGCATTTTCACACAGGTACCACACAGCAGGAGACAGTCTGGGTCAGACACCCACTGGAAATGCTCCGCATGTTTGAGATGCAGGATGGAGCTTTGACAGGACATGCAGGAGGCAGGACATGACATGGTCACATAGCTGGTTAAGTGTGTCACTTGCCATTCTGTCTGATTTTGGCATCCACCCCTACAGAAATTCCTGAATCCACTCGTCTTTCCATGTTGGACACTGGCCATCTTTGTGTGTTCCTCGTTCTTCATCCTCAGATCTTTGTAGTCTTCCAGATTAACACCAGCTAATAGCATCCTCTGGAAAATGACCTGCTCTATTCACACCTGCATTCAGTCTATCAATACAAAAGAGTCTTTGAAAAGGGAAGTCCTTTTAAAGTCCATTTTGACTGATTCAACATTTGCGTTCACGCAGACAGCTTCTTGAGTAATGTCTTAAAAGGTTCAGGGTTGCATATAATGATTCCATAAGCCACATGGTAGCACATTTGCTATTCCTTTTCCTTTGCAAGCAGCTTAGTTTTGATAATATCCAAGAACACATAAGCATTTTTAAATAATTTTTACAATTTGTCATTTTGGTGAATGTGATTTTGTGATTGTTCAAAGCATGAGGTACCAAACTGTACAAGTATAAGTCACTTTAGCTGCTTACTAGGCTTTTTGGCCATTGACTGTGAGAAAAAAACCCTCTGAATACACAAGAGCCCTGCACCAATTGCAATAATATCTTTGTGTGTGTGTGTTTGTGTGTGTGTGTGTGTGTGTGTGTGTGCATGTGTGTGTGTGTGTTTGTGCATACACATATATCATGATCTCATAAATATAGTCATAAAATTGTGATGGCTACAGATTGACCTCACTGCGTATCTGTGTGTGAGTGCAGATGTGAACATATTCCATTGCTGATTTCGCATGGTCCTCATATCTGGAGCTCTGTTGTTGCACTGGAAAGGAGCAATATATTTCCAATACCTGTGATTTGTTTAGTACAGATCAGTTGGCGAGGTCATCTCTTTGTGGTCCTGAAATCACAGAATGCACCTTCACCTATCAGAGTAGGCTGACTGCTCAGTGCATCTGAGGGCAGCTCAGGGTCAAACACTTAAGCAGAATGTAAACTGACCTTCTGCTGTGAAGGAGCTTTCTGGAGAAGCGTTTCAGCGTCTTTTAAATCAGCACCATCCAAACTGTAGCCTGCAGCCCGAGCAACTTTTTATTCGGCTCACCAGATGCCTATCTGCTCTGACAGCAACAGGAGTTTCAGGATCAATCTCGATCAAGCCTTTGTTTTCACTGTGAAATCGGTCGGAGACTGGAGATTTGTTTACAATATTACACTGAAACCCTGGATGATTTGATGATGCCTGCAGTATACAATAAACGGGGCCTACTCAACGAAAACAACATTGAAATCAATGCCTTACATGTTCTTGTGTTACTGAGACCTGTGGTGATTTTTGAAGTTGCACATCTGACTTCCTTTGAAATACTTCATTCATTCCCATAATAAATAATCAGTTAAAGTCCAGTATAGTGATGTAAAGAAAGGATCTTGTTTGTTTTGTGCCTGAAACTATCCAGATGGACCGCAGGGATATAGGCACCACATTAGCACCCAGCAGAACATTGAGCTCTGTATTCATCACTTCTAATGAACCCTTGAGAAAAGGAGCAAATGCAAATGGAGTCAAGTACAACACTAGACTGAAACAACAGCGAGCCAGTGACCATGACAACCAGACTGGAGAGAAGACATCACCTCTGTGGGCCGGCGAGTGGCTGGGTCTAACATGGACAAGACTGCAGGGACTTTCACACAGTTAAGCAAGATGGGTTGCCAGATAATGTGCAAAAGGAGCTACAAAGAGTTTGTTGAGCAATAAAAGAACAATTTGTGTTCCTCAAAGAGCAAAAATGAAGATCCAACTTTTTCCCACAAGATTTTTACTACACTGTCAGAAACAAGGAATTGGACTGGTTCTTTTTGTCTCTTAAGGTACCCACAATTGGGATGTACCCTCAAATGTACAACATGGTCCAGGTATCTGCATTCCTTTAGGGACACTGTGTTATTGCATAATAATCCATAATCAACTTTAACATAAAAAAAAAAAAAAAAATACATAACATATCAAACAGGTAAAAAAAAAAACACATGGTAAAATTATATGCCTTGACATAAAGTTTGACTTTTATACATTTCATTTTTATTTATTCATTTGATGACTGGATCCATGCAGACTTACGCACAATTCGTTAGTTTCTTCTATTTACAGTCTCAAATCTGTTATCAGTTGATACTAGTTAAAAATACTCAAAATCTATGAAATATGAAATGGTAATATGCTTTATTTTGCAGTCTACAACAAATGCACATGTGAATGCTTTGTTAGTATTATGCTGTAGACAGTCAATGCCCGAGCAGAAATCCCATTATTTTGAATGGAGCAGTGACATGAATTTCCTCTACTACCAGCGTACCACAGTGGACAGCAGCACATTCCATATTCAGTTTTTCCTAACTTTTTGCATCAAAAGTGACAGTGGGTGAAAATCTGATTATGAACATTCAAACAGAGTAGAGCATCTTTTTGCCTTTTCAGCCTTGAATCAAATCCCACTGATTTCACCCCTTTTCTACTGTGATGCTGTTACCATGACAGTGTGCCACTATGAGGCCAGTGTGTAAAATCAGTATTAGTCTTAATTGTTGGACTCAATGTGTGTTTTTACTCTAGACTGAGTTAAAAGCTTGGTCTGGGCATCAAAGCCTTGCTGTAACTAATGTGAGAGAAAGGGTAGGAGGATGGCTTGTCAAGGCACTGACATTTTCATGTATATTATCCGACTTATAGAAGTGCTTTGCTGTCTACTTGAGGCAGTTCAAATAGGCCAAGGATACTATTTAGCTGAGACCCTGCCAGAAACAGGAGTCAGTGCTGAAACCAAGATACAAATGTATACTTCATAAATAAAATATATGACTGCAACTGTGTTTTTTAGTTGACTTGCTTTTGACAATAATTGTTTCTGATGTAATATACTTTATTTATATAGAAATGACATCATATTTGAATTGAGTAAATGCATGGGTTTTTTTTTTTTCATTGTATTGAGGACACTTAATTGTACTGCTGAAGCAGAAAAGTCTTTAGGAAAAAGCCCCAGACAGCCAATGGACAATTACAGAGAAGAGTCTTAATGCTCTTCCTCCCTGTGGAAAGCAGATCAAGCTGCATCATGTACCTGCATCTTGGAGGGCGAGTAGTAAAGAGGGACTGGAACATTGAATAAACCCTGGACATGGATCATGCAGGTTGGTAGTGAAGTAAGTCATGCTGGGCAATGAAATGTAAGTTTAATTGCATTCTTGTATGCAAAATTAAACAACTAAGTCATATATAGTGTGTTGCACACTTTTATTGTAAACATACAGCTATAAGAAAAAAGTGCAATAACATTTGATTCGCAAATACTTTAAACAAATAATGAGCTTTTTAGAAGCAGTATTCCCCTTAACACAGTTACACAGCTGCAGTTAAACATAAATATAACAAACATTAATGTAATAAAATCAATTGTAAAACCAGAGATATTTGACACTGCAGGGCATTCACGTTTTATCCAGTTGGTTATAGAAAAATAAGATACCTTCAGAGTCCAGAGCATGGGGAGTAGAACCATTATAGCAGCTGCAAAGTTGGACCAACTCCATACAAATATCTTCTATATCTATCAAAATGCAGTGCCATTAAAGTCCCTGTTGGTTTAAAGGTCAGGCATCCCATTACTTTTGTCCATATAGTGTATGTTGACATGCAGGCATTTGCATTGTCAATCATAAGATGTTTTTATACGTTTTATACGTTTATATGTTTCTTCTAAAATGCATGTCATGTCTTTCACATGGGATGCAACTAATAACTTTTCAAACTAATCTAGTTATCAAGTCCTTACTGTGTTAAAGTGGGTTTTGGCAAAGAAGGGAAGGCACTAAATGGACCCGGATTGTAGAAGAAATGCTGCAGTGTGTTACTGGAGCAACTCACTAGCACTCTGGTCCTGAACAAACAGGCTTATAAATGAGATGTGAGGGTGAAGAACCGTTTAAAGGTTTAAGGAACTTTCAATGAGCCTGTCATTGGTCCACTTTTGGTGGGAAGAGATCATTCACATCACAGTTTCGCAGTGACAGCAGTTTTCCCTTTAACACAGTTACACAACTGCAGTTATTTCTTGTAAATCTCAACTTAAACATTAATGTAATCAAATCAAACCAAAGCTATTTGCCCCTGCCAGGGCATCCACGCTTTATTTAGTTTGTTAGAGAAAAACAAGTTCCCTTCAGGGTCCAGAGCGTGGACTGTTAGAACCATTATAGCATCTGCAAAGATGAACTCCATATAAAAGTCTATGTATCTGAATGCAGTGCCATTAAAGTCCATGTTGGTGTAATGGTCAGACACCCCAATACTTTTGTCAAATGTAATGGGGTGCCTGATCCCTGCAAAAAAAAGCCAAAACGTAGAGCGCTGCATGCTGTGCGCACACACACAAGCTCAAAAAAGCAATGAACCTCCAAAATAAAATGATTGTCGGCGTTATGTAAATAACGCATTAACACATACATGCATTAATGTACCCAACCCTAAAAATAATGTATGAGTTTGAAGTTGATCAGATGTTTTAAGATTGAGGAACCATTTCCAGGCTACGAGCATAGGACTTTGTAGTTGATCCTGCTGAAACATATTCAGAAATGTCAAGTCAGTTGCTTTCTCCAGCTGGGGTCTCCTGATTGGCAGAAGCTGTGAGAGACACTGAAAAATGTCTTCTCAAGTCCTCATTTCAAATTCCATTCATCATGTCTGTTTATCATTTGCATTTCCAAGTCTTAAATGAGCACTTGCATGCAGAGGCAGACACATATCTCAGAAGTCAGAGAGGGGTGGGCCCTCAGCGTGGGGGCATCTCCTCAGGGCTTTGGCTCAGTCATTTCTGCTCCTTTTGGACTGACCACCAGCAGTGCAGGGCTGTGAACAGCTTGTTGTGTATCAGCCTTCCCTCGACAGTGTAGCTTTAAATTGGCCGTTCAGTTGAAGAGCCACTTACCTTGGAGGCCTCTTAAAAAACACAGGCCTGCAATATGCCCCGTGGTGAGCTGTAGTGTCCAGACACTTATACACGTATACACACATACACACACACACACACACACACACACACACACATACACATTCTCAAATCTCTCCCTCTCTCCAACACAAAAAATCAAGCTATGAGAGACAGACAGGGTCAGAGAGAGTGAGATGGAAAGCGAGAGACAGGAATGTGAGAGAAAAAGAGAAAGAGAAGAGGAAAGAGGGAGAAATGAGAGAGAGAGAAATAGAAAAAACAGAATGTGAGGGAGAAACTGAAAGAGAACAGGGCAGATAAAGAGAAAGGGAAACATTAAGAGAAAGGTGTAAGGAAAGGGTGTGTGTTTTAGAAGGAGGTGTGTGTGTGTGTGTGTGTGTGTGTGTGTGTGTGTGTGTGTGTATGTGTCTAAAACGCTTGCACTGATTCTCTGCCATTTTTCAGAGACACACTACTAGACACTCCCTACTGAGGAGCTGGCATGGGCTGCCACACACACTCACTCTCTGTCTCCCTCTCTCTCTCTGTCTGTCTGTCTCTCTCTCTCTCTCTCTCTCTCTATCTCTCTTTCTCTCCCTCTCTCTCTCTCTGTCTGTCTCTCTCTCTCTCTCTCT
>JBBMFX010059491.1:0-10903 GCA_037832545.1 Rhabdalestes septentrionalis
TGATCTGTTATAGAGAACATTGCTCCTTTGCTGGAAAGAGTAGTTATGGTTGTGCAGTGCTAAAGTGTGTGAATACTGGATATGAAAAGTTGATCTTTGGATCAGGCACAAAACTGATAGTGACCTCCAGTAAGTATAAAGTACATTTAAAAAACTGTAAACCTGTATCCTTTGGAATTAATTGTTTATTTTTAGAATAATGTTTTGATGAATACAAGACCGAGTCAAAAAAAGACATAATTGACAATGCACGGTAATTTACTGAGACATAAATCAAGATTTTATTGAAATGGACACATGGTGACCTAAGAACTTGTTAAAAACTTTAAATATTTTAATCACTTATAAAATGTTGGGTTTATTTATATTATTTTTAATGCAAAATAATTCTGTCAAACATGTAAAATCTAAACTGTCATATATGTAGATATATTATTGGGACCAGCTCATATTATGATTTGTATATAAAATAATGTCAAAAAGGTCAAACCAAAAAAAGGATACACTTACAACAGTATGCACTTTCCACACTGACAACATTCCTATGTTTCTGAATCTACAAAATACATGGTAAATTGTGAATGCAAAGCATACATTTGTGAGTGACTATAGCAATACACCTTTAATTGTGTAATTAGTATACATACGATGCTCAGAAGAAAGATGAAGTGTAATGTATGGGCATTAATGTTTTCAGAATTATCATTAAGGTGTCAAAAGTCAAAGGTGTGGTGCAGAATTGGATTTCCCTATTTGCATAATTATGAGAATATAGAACTGTACATTTAACATGGAAAATTAGGACCATGCACTAACTGGGCAGAAACCAAACAGCGGACATGTATTTGTGAAGATGTTAATATATGTGAATTTTTAAAAAAAGCATAAAACTATATTGGTGGCCTGCATGATTTTGTCATTGTTGAATGTAGCAAATTAGCAATGGAAAAAATGGCAATATCGGAGCTTAAAATAAATAAACCTGGTAGAACAATTTTTTTTTTACAGTAAAAGACAATAATCCTAATTTTATATTTATTGACCATGGCTGTTTCATCACTTTTTAACAGGCAAAAATATTTTATCAATATAATATGGGCTCTTATTACGGGCTGTGATTTTTGTAGACTGGGGTGCATGTGAAGTTTATGAACTGAAAGATTCCAATGTGTGAATGTTGGAGCTGGAAATAAACTGATCTTCGCTGAAGGAACAAAATTTACTGTAAATCTGAGTAAGTGATTAATGACTGTTGAAGGAATCGTACAGAACATTTTTCTATTAAATTAGTTCTTAAATAGGCCTTTAATGAACAGCTATGGTCTTCAGATAATATGGGCATAGAGTTATTGCTGAGATATTTTATCTCAAATTGCATCAGTCATTTGTAGGTGTAGTCTCTTGACAAAAAATGTGTAAAATAAATGTTTTAATTCTTAAAAATGAGATACATTTTAATGAAACAGCAATATATATCAGTATTTACAATTAAAATGCATCAATATATTTTACTTTTAGTGGTTATTTTAGGATACCAACAATATTTTTAGACTCACACTAGTGCATTAGCATAGAACATTCAATATAGATGGAAAGTGTGTGACGACCGCAGAATATACACCTGACATTGGTGCTGGAACAAAAATGGAAACTTTGGACATGTTGGATCATATTAATATTTAATCCTGGATTTATTGTTTCAGTGCACTGTAAAATATACAGGCAGAATGCCACTGTCGTCCAGCTCCTAGGTGTTTTAGAACACACCATTCTCTCAGGAGTCAGAAGGCCACAGTGATATTTTTATGAGGCAGAGCAGTGTGTGTCTGCTGGCTATGGAGACAAACTGATATTTGGAAACGGCACGAAGCTGCAGGTCCAGTCAAGTAAGACTTTCTAAATGAGCTTTGTTTCAAATAATCCTACAATTTATGAGGAAGCTAGATTAAATTATATTAGTGGTTATAACTAGCAACATTTGTCTTTACTGTTATCATGATCAATAATGCCATTGTGTGACTCAGTATGTTTTACTTTTTTTGATATTTGAAAAAATAGTGACCAACTGCAGGATTAATTACAAAGAGGGCCTAATTAGTCCTGTTTTTCATTTACCCATTTTTTTACCATAATTTTGATAGTATTCTTTAAAAAGGGCTCCACTGGATCATTATTAACTCACCAGATATCAGAAAAAAATACAAACCCCCCCAACTAGCAGTAATTTACTGTAATCAAATGGTCTTTCAGTGCAGGGATAGTGTCATGCAGTTTCACAGTGTGTGAGTGACGGATATGGAAAGTTGATCTTTGGATCAGGCATAAAGTTGCTAATGAACTCCAGTGAGTATATCAGTCTTCATAAAACCTCAATATTTTGAATTTTATTCACTAGTTTGCTTCTACTAAATCAAATTGTTTTATTATATTACTATTATCATGGACTATATATGTATCCTATATATGCACTTATATAATGAAGTTTGAGAATTTAGGAACAATACATTTGATAAATAAGTAAACTTACAGTAATGTTCAGTAAATGTATGAAGTCGGCCTGGTTAAGGGCAGAGCTCGACTTTATATTTGTCAAGGCGTTTAAAGCTGTGTGACTGCGAGTGGGGGAAACAAATTAATACTTGGAAAAGGCACAAAACTTACAGTACATTCAGGTAGGATATTACTTTTTTTTATTTACATTAACTTACATTTATATTTGGATCATAAATTACCCTGTAATCAATAGATGGATTATATACCATGCATTTTTATTTTAGTATAGTAACCTCTTACATACACTGGTGTGAAAATTAAGTAAAGATAAAATGAGGTTAAAGAGTATTTTCCTGAGAACATTTTTGAAATGACACCATACACTATGTGAATGCTGGATATAAACTGATCTTTGCTCTGGGGATAAAGTTCACTATATCCTCAAGTAAGTAATTAGAGACATTTACATGAATTGCCATTGCACTACTAAAATATATTTTTCTAATCTCCAATTCTGATAAAATCTTTGTGAAAATCTTTGTGAACAAAAGTTTTGTGAATTGACTTTGGCAACTGTAGACTTTTTGTAAGTATGATTTTCTTACTAAATGGTATAAAAGTGCTTATGTGATTATGAAATCTTGAAGCTGTCAAATGCTGTTAAATGTAGATGGATGTTAAAATTTGAGTAAAATCTAAACTCATGTATTATGACATATTTAAATACATTACTAAACTGCATATACATAGTGTTCATAGTGGTGATGGTTTAGTAATAATAGCTATAATTCCAAACAGGACAACCATCGTATATCTTTAAGTCACACAAATGTGCATAGCTAATTTTATTATAATATAGCAGATTATTTGGAAAAGGCACAACATGTATTTTAATAGCTTTGAATAGTCAAGTACTTACTCATTATATATGGAATTCCATCTATATAATACAAGATAAAATAATTTTGCTGTGTTTAAAACAAAAGCAAAGATAATAAGAGAAATGTGCTTAGAAAGGTATGTCTATAATCCACAGGAACATTACTGAACAGACACATTACTGGTGGAGGAAGTAGAATAATATTTACCTGAGGAACAAAGCTTACTGTAGCAACAAGTAAGTTATTAACAAGAACTTGAGCTGGAAATGGAAAGTTTGAGATGTATGTGATTATTCAAATAACAGTCTATGCTAAGACTATGAACTTTGCAGGTGGGGTCATGTGTGTCATTTACAGGTTTTGGACAAATTAGATCCTTTTTAATTAAAGACTTATTAGTTTAGATATAAATGTCAAGTCATATAAACTGTGTGACTACTGCTGCAGGAGGATTTAAAATAATATTTGGAAAAGGCACAAAACTTACAGTATATTCAGGTAGGAGATTAATACCTTTGCGAATGCACAGTGATTAGAATTGCAGTCAACTATAGGATGTCATGAAATAAAATAATTTATTAAATGTTTCAAACTTTGCATGCCAATGGAAAGAATTACTTTTGCCAAGTAAAAAGCCCAATCATAAAGAAATTTCTTGAGACCTTGAAGTAGATTAGAATGTTTTTAAAGGTATGTTTTTGCCCTTATGTAATCTACTGTGTGGCTGCTGGTGTTAGCTATAAATGGATCTTTGGTCAAGGAACAAAACTCGCAATAGCTGCAAGTAAGTGACAATAGCAAATGCTGTGGAATTTTAAAGAATGAAACAGTTTTTGGATGTAAAGTTAATTGACAACAGTACATAAGTTGATACAAACTACTACATTCTATGAAAACAATAATCAAGCTGCTATTACATATTTTATAGTAATTTCAATTAAAATTGTGTAAGTATGGATACAGCTTCTGTAATATTGATGAATTGTATTGAAATAATACATTAAAATGTATTAAATCTAATAAATAGCCAAAAATAAACCCCAAACAAAACATTTATTGTACTGGAGATCCAGCAAAACAATAATCTGTTACAGTTTTTAAAAGTCCACTTTCTTAAGGATAATTGTTGGTATTGTGCATAATTCTGGCCGAAGTATTTGATATGGGTTGTACGTGTGTGTGTGTATGGTGGAGCAGAAAAGATTATCTTTGGTGATGGAACTCGACTTGTTGCAAGTGTTTTTTATTCACTCTGGAAAAAATGTGATTATGCCAACATGTTTTGCTGCTTTGGTTTAGTTTAGTAATATAAACAGATCCAGCGGGCCTCAGGAGGCTGTCATGTTAATGTAATTTGGTGTAACAAGTTTTATGTAATTCTGCTCAGTGTTAATAGTGCTAGTGCATATGGAAAGTTAATATTTGGATCAGGCATGAAGCTAATAATTAATTCCAGTAAGTATCTTCACATATTCATTATAATACCTTTTTTTTGTCTTGGATAATGTGACATCTTTCATTATTCTAGCTGTTATTGTAGTTTTAAAACAAGTTAGATACCAAAATAAGCTCAATTATCTCAAAATTTATTCCAGCAAGCTGGCTACCATAAGAGTAATTTTATGGACTCTTATTACCCTGTTAACTTACTGCTAAAATTTCTGTTAACTCAGATTTAAGATAGCCAGGTTAGTTACTCTTTAAGAGTACTACAACACATCTTTTCACCTGTTTTTTAGAAAGTATTCTGATTCAGAAGACTTTATTGTCTGTCAGCAGAGGCATTATTATCACACTGAATCATTTAAAGCTATAGTTTAATTTGATGATTTAAATATATGTGTATTATAATTCTTTTGATAATGTTGTTGTGTACTTAATACATACATTAATACATACATTATCTAGGTATAAATGTTGAAGTATGGGCTTCTTGTTGACATATATCATTTAGTTAGATGGATAATATGCAATTGACTATAACATCCCAGATAATTAATGAATAAAATTAGCTGTTCATCTATAAATTTAAACACTTTAGAAATGTGCAAATAATATATTACTTCACTTAGAAACAAACTGGAAAAAACTGGAGCACAACTGAAGTATCTACATAAATTTGTCAGGACTTATTACACAGTGTGACTAGTGGTGGTGCAGCATTTAAACTAATATTTGGAAAGGGCTTAAAACTTACCGTAAATTCAGGTAGGATATGAAATACTTTTCATGTTAATAGTCTGAATGGTCTTATAATTACTGAATATATAGAATATAATGAAATTTGGTGCTAGTAATTTTAATTAGCACACAATAATCTTTTTCAAGACTGTATTAAATATTAATTGAACCTTCAGAACAGTTTTAAACCATGTAGATGTGCATCAAAATGTATAGCTCAGTTTTTACATTAAACGTGGTTTTTGCTGCATGAACTTTCACTGTGTGAAGGATGGAGTTAAGTTAATCTTTGGCACAGGCACAAAGCTGATAATAGAGACAAGTAAGTTTTTAATTGTTTAATGTATTCCGTTTTAATATTTCTAGTGTTAGTAAATCATAAATCTATTGTAATATTGAATCGTTCAAATTCAAAAAATATTATTGCATAAAATGCTGCAGGGCTTTCTGTTAGTAGCAAACTTATTTTTGAGTGACTGTATAATGATGTGTGACTAACTCTGGACAGAAAATCATATTTGGGAAAGGAGCAAAGCTTACTGTGATAGCAGGTAGGGGCTTTTATTTTAGAAATTATAAAAAAAAGATCAGCATTTCTGCTATGTAATCTATGGCCAAAGTAAAATTTGACTAAACTAATGAATCTAAATTGTTCCGCCAGATAAATAATGGTGATCCACCAGATAAATATTGGTGAGGTATGTAATGGTTTTAGACTGATGCTGGAATTGGGAAAGTCTATTTTGGATCTGAAACCAAACTTTTAGTTGAGACAAGTAAATTTTCTAAAAGAAATTAATCATTAAATCAATAGATTTCATTAATTGTATCTGTGCAGACAAATATTTTCCAAAAACGATTCCCTATGTTTCTTAAGTAGTCACAATAAAAATAACTGAAAAATTGATAGAAACTTTCATTAGAAACATGTAATTGTATTTTCTTGTAACAGACCTTGTGTCTAACTGCCTGTTTTAAACATATTATGATAACCATTTGCAACCAAACCAAAAATACTGGTTTACTGTGCTTAACGTACTTAACGGTATTTAATATAAACTCGAAAATACTAAATACCAATAGTTTATTTTTGGCTAAATCCTTTAAGCATTTTATTACATCTCTGCACATTTGGTGTTGGCATATTTTTGTGTGGCTGTGTAACTGTGTGTGACTAGTAATGTACAGAAAGTAATATTTGGAAAAGGAACAAAACTTACATTTGCAGCAGGTAGGGTTTAATTTTTCAAACTCTTTCTTTTTCATTTGAAATTAATTATCAGAAATTATGACGTCTACTGTATATGGTGCTGGTTTCTAGATTGGTTTGGGACGCTGTACACAAAATTAAACAGAATTTTTGTGATAATAGTTATTTGAAATATATATTTTTGTTTGTTTTTTAGAATGTGTAACACTGTATGACCAGATGTTATCATATCTTATTGAAATATGATTGTCAACTCATGTAATCTCACAGATTCCCAATTTTGTTTAAAATAAGGACATATGTCATGTAATGAGCTCTGTCAGACTGAATTACTCCATGACACATGGAGATTTTTGCCCATGGAGAATGCAGTGTGTGACTGACACTGGAAACAGAGGAATATACTTTGGTTCTGGAACAAAACTGTTAATTGAATCAAGTAAGTGTTCTAGAAAACTTCTGAAGGGATCTTAGTACTATTGTAATTTGTGCAGATAGAGCTGCCCTATATTTATTTAGTTAAAGTATATGTGTACACCAGTTGTGTATTAGTATAATTCAATGAGTTTCAGTCATAACTGCATATAGCCCATTCTTGAAATATATTTGTTGTTAAATGGTCTAATTGTATGTGAGCACTGGAGGATATGCCAGTATAATCTTTGGCGCAGGCATAAAGTTCATGGTGGGAAAAAGTAACTTATTTAACTGTGTTGACAATCATTTTTCACAAGAGCTCTGCAGTCTGTGGCTGCCATCAACAATCAATGATCTACAGTAATGTGCAAAGAGATGATGTGATCTGTTCTTCAAACAGTTTGGGAATTGCTCCTTTATTGGTGAAAAGAGACTAAACATTCCTAGAGTGACTTCTACCACAAGACTCTAAATGCAATGAACCTTAACAATATTTTCTGTAATTATGTAATAATTAGGTAAATTAACTAATTTATATTATTTCAATAGTTTCTACCAAAACCACCAAAAAGTGAGATCATCACTTTTTGTGATTTTGTGTTGCTGTAAAACTGTGTGTGACGGGTGGTGGTGGACAAAAAGTAGTATTTGGGAAAGGGACCAAACTGGCAGTAATGTCAGGTAATGCTTATATTTTATTCTGATATTTCTATATATCAGTCTTGTTCACAGAGTTCATGTTGGCCTACATTGATTGGATGTTTTTGTGGTAAATATTTGTAGATTGTAATCACTATAAATTGGCAGTTTTATATGATTGGCAACACATTTATAAAAATGGCAATAGGTTGATGATTAAAAAATATCAGATGACTTCAGCAGTTATTGCTCAGAGTCAGTTCAGTGTGTGACTGCTGGTGGAAACCAAAAAATCTACTTTGGCACTGGAACCAAACTGACTGTTGAAACAAGTACGAATTTAAATTCCATTAAGAATTGTGTTGTAAAGAGTGATAATAGTTTAAAATAAGTTAATATCAACAATAATATTTCATTCTCTGAAATCTAATTTTAGATGGGATTATGCATTGTGCAATATGCTTCTGTTTAGAAGTCTCGCAAAAAAGAAATTATGCCCCCATAACAAATGCACCTAACAAATCAACAACAAATACAATAGAAATTCTGAGATTTTGTTCATTTAAATAATAAATGTTATTAAATATATATTTACTATTACTGTAGATAAAGTGTTTTTACTTTACTCTTATTTTAAGTGACAAACTTCAGATGTAAAGTAATGTGTCATGGTAACTTTCTGCTTAACAAAATTTCATTAAAGACGATACGTATTTGACACTGAGTGTCACATTGTGTGACTACTGGAAGTGGAGTTAACAAAATTTTCTTTGGCAAGGGCACAAAGCTTATCATTGAGAAAAGTAAGTTGTTTATGATATATAGTTTACTTAACAGGCATCTTGCAGAATGTAATGATTATACAAGTGTTTGCACAGTTTATAAAGACAGTTTATAAAGACATGTGTACACAGCGCAAAAGATAATGAAATTACCTTTAATGTTATTTAAATTCTGGGTCATACTTAAACTAAACTAACAGAACGTTTTTTTTGTCCGTGGCCATAATTTAGCAAAATCTTTTTCAGCAATTAGTGTGTGTGTGTGTGTGTGTGTCAGGTAGCCTACTTTGTGTGTAGCTGTCAAACAGTGTGTGACTGATGCAGGCCGAAAATTAATATTTACAAAAGGCACACAACTCACCGTAATGTCAGGTAATGTTTAATTTTATAACTTATGATGTTTGACAAAATAATACTGGTGATAGAATTTCCTTAATCAGAAAAACAGAAAAAAATGAAAATTAAAAAAGTGTAAAATTAATTTGCCAGGTAAAATATGGAGCAGCCCGTAATAAAAGTTCACTTAAAATATTTATGATACTAATTCTGAGATGTTATTCATTTGAATATTAAATATAAAAAATTTATATATTTACCATTGCTGTACATAAAGTGCTTTGGAGTATATTTGCTGAAGTTTCTAACACTGTGTGACTAACACCGACAAGATCACATTTGGTAAAGGAACAAAAGTTACTGTAAACTCAAGTAAGTAAAAGTGTTTTGACACATTAGCTCATGATTTATAGTGAGATTTAAACAAACTTTTCAGTTCTATTGTTAAATTTACTGTAAATGTCAAATGTCTAGAGGGAGGCATAAGACCATTCAGAATGTTCAAGAATGTAAAAACAGACAAAAGGTAGAAAAAGTATAATTCCACTGTATTGACTGGATTATGAGACTGTAGATTTATTGCTTAAGGGAAAAACAGTGTGTGACTAGCACAGCTGGGATAATGTATTTTGGCTCTGGAATACATTTGATCGTTGAATCAAGTAAGTGAAGAATTATGCAAATTGGAAATAGCAGGACTGATGCTTATTCATTTGTTCTAGTACATTTGCTATGTTTGCCAAGGGATCCCGCGAATGTATTTTTGAACATCAGTATAATATAATTTAGGTATTAAGAATACTGAAAATCCGTGCTGAAATAAAAGTATTGATATTGCAGTGAAGCAAAAGTATTTAAAAAGAAACTTAAGAGTAAGTAGGTAATTAATTTGTGCAAACATAAGTTAAAATTCACTTCTCAGAAATAAGGCGCAGTGTTAATTAATATAATTCACACAATAGCACAGATCTTCATAATTACTTCTTTTAATTGGAAAACTATCATTACTCTAGTTACGTATCTGTGGCATTAAAGAAGATATAGAAGTAGCTAATACACTGTAGTTTGATTTAATTATTTTACTGTAATTTAATAACAAAGCAATATTAAGCAATATTAAAGCACTACTAATGCTGTGCTATACTAATGATTTGAAAAAAGTATGGGGTTTGCAATATAGTGTCTCTTGCGACAGTCGATATTTGAAGTGTAGTGTCACATAGTGTGTCTGGAAGCACAGATAAGATTCTCTTTGGAACTGGCACAAATGTGATAATTGAGACAAGTAAGTGCTAATGTGACCACCAAATGTGTTTATGGCCAGATTATTTGCAAAATAGGTTAATCCAGTGTGATCTGACATATAAGAGTAAAATAGCCTTGAAATTCTCTAATGTTTTTGTAATTTTTACATGATCTATGAAGTTGTTGTTTGTTATTTGTCCTGAACATGCAAAGGTAAAGTTATGTGACAAGTGCAGGGTTAATACCGGTTATTTTATTTTAGATACTATTTAGTGACATAACTTAGTATTTACTTTACTAAAAAGAAGGTCTGAGCTTTACTTTAATGCACCTTTAGCTGAAAGACAAATGTAAGAAATGTGTCTGTTTTTAGTATGGTACTAATTTCTGAAGTTATACTGGCCAAGTAAACTTGTAATAGTGTTTATTAGAAACAGACTGAACTTCAAATTTGGCTTATGTGATATTATAATACTGCGTATTGAAGATTAGAAAATTATCCAAACGAGTTAGACACATTCAGAAATCCAGGGACAGTTTAATTGATGTCACTTCTCAGTGTGTGAATGCTGCTGGTGGGCTGAACAAGATTAGCTTTGGCTCAGGCGCAAAGTTGATAGTTGAGACAAGTAAGTCACTTATTTTAACCCTTGAATTTTATTGCTTTATAATTTGTTTTCTACTATTTTTATAGTTTGTGACATGTAAAGGTTCAATGC
>JBBMFX010059531.1:0-10903 GCA_037832545.1 Rhabdalestes septentrionalis
AGACTCACAGACACAGACACAGAGACTCACAGACACAGAGACTCACAGACACAGACACAGAGACTCACAGACACAGAGACTCACAGACAGAGACTCACAGAGACTCACAGACACAGACACAGAGACTCACAGACAGAGACTCACAGACACAGAGACTCACAGACACACACACAGAGACTCACAGACACAGAGACTCACAGACACAGAGACTCACAGACACTCACAGATACACACACAACAACTCACAGACACAGACACAGACACTCACAGACACAGACACTCACAGACACAGAGACACACAGACACAGAGACTCACAGACACAGAGACTCACAGACACAGAGACTCACAGACACAGAGACTCACATAGACACACAGAGACTCACAGACACAGACACAGACTCACAGACACAGACACAGAGACTCACAGAGACTCACAGACACAGAGACTCACAGACACAGACACAGAGACTCACAGACACAGAGACTCACAGACACAGACACAGAGACTCACAGACACAGACACAGACTCACAGAGACTCACAGACACAGAGACTCACAGACACAGACACAGAGACTCACAGACACAGAAACACACAGACACAGAGACTCACGGAGACACACAGAGACAGAGACTCACAGACACAGAGACTCACAGAGACACGCAGAGACAGAGACTCACAGACACACAGACTCACGGAGACACACAGAGACAGAGACTCACACACACAGAGACTCACAGAGACACACAGAGACAGAGAATCACAGACACAGAGACACAAATGTTTGTGTAAATATCATAATAAGATATTAATTTTATATAGTTTCCACCTGAATAAAACATTAGAGGGACACATTCTGTTGTTCAGTTGATGTATGTGTGTATTTAATTCACATGCAACAGGCAAGATGGTCTTCAGTAGTACTATTAAAAATCATAAATAACCACACACACACACACACACAAACACACACACACACTGGGCAGCCCTGTTAGACCCGCGAGCGCCTGACAGCTTGTAGTGCTGGACAGTGTGTGTAATGACGCACTCCCCCAGAGAGACGCTCTCCTGCAGGTCAGAGGAGGATCAGCTCCGGAGAACAGAGCCGGGAATCAATCAGAGCTCCGCTAATCAGGAGGCTAACGCGAGGCGGCAGCGCGGAGAATACACTCGCCTCTGACTGACACGCTGATCAGGAGCCGTCACAACCCACTCCCATCACCCATACTCACACACACACTGTCTCACACACACACACACACACACACACACACTTACACACACACACTTACACACACACACTGTCTCACACACACATACACACACACACACACACGCTGTCTCACATACACACACACACACACACTGTCTCACATACACACACACTCACATGCTGTCTCATTTACACACACAGACACACAGACACACGCTGTCTCACATACACTCACACACACACTAACACACACAATCACACACACACTCACACACACACTCTCACAACACACATACACACTCACCTAAACACACACTCGCTCACATACACACTCTCACACACACAAACACACACACTCACATGCACACTTACACATACACACAAACATATACACACATATACATACACTCACTGCCACAAACTGTACAAACTGGGCTTTTAAGGTGTGCGAAGGTGATTTTAATGTGTTTTAATGGCTTTTTTGAAGGATAAAGCTGAGTTTGATGAGAGAATCAGCATCTTCAAGCACTTCTTGGAGACCCGGGGGGCAGCACTGAGCCAGACCACAGAGTTCCTGTCATTTTACGCCCTGCCCTTTGTACCCAATCCTGCGAATCATCCCTCCTTCCAGGAGCTCTTCCAGGTACCACGTTATCTTTAAAGGAGCCCTTCACATCCTGTAGCCTCACCTCTGTCTGCCTCACCGCAACCTCCGGTCCATTCAACAGTAAAGAGTTCCTCTTAATGTTAGAATATACATATAAAAAAAGCCCCTTGATCAGTCCACCTCTTCAGTGACTCCTATTGTGTTTTGTTTTTTGCTTCAGTAGACTTTTCATTTCTGCAGAAAAAGGACATTTTGACATTCAGAAGTAACCCAAAATCAAATCAATTAATATGTCTAATTATGTAGCCTAATTATTTTTTACTTGTTCACTGCTTTAAGTTGCAAAACGATCAGCAAATATTAAAGGACACTTTTTAAAAATTAAATATAAGTAAAACATATTTGGAGAGCAGTTGAAAAGTCCTACAGTAGGCTTAACATAAAGTGTGACATTTATTAACTAGATTTCAGAAAATTTTTCATGCAGGATAATTATCTAAAAACTGCTTTGTTTGTTGCAGTTCTTTCAACATTACGGTATATTTGTTCCACATGGTATATCTGGAATGCAGTTTGACCTGTTCGTGGCTGAATGTGGTTTGATATCTTGTTATCTGCTTGTTTATTTGTTTATTTTTAGGACTCTTGGGCACCAGATTTAAAGAAAAAGCTGGAGAAGTTCTTGGCTTCGATACTGAAGGCTTCAGCCAGGCCGAGGCTACTCAGTTTATACGTATCCTTTCATTCCAGAACTGTGCTGTGGGCCTTGGCCCATTCTCTTCTTTGCTCATAAAAAATAAAGTAAATGGTGCCGGGGCAGGGGGTCATGCTGGGCCACACTGGGCTGTAGGGGACGTTGCTAGGCTGAAATGTTGCGGGGCGTTAGTGGACGTTAGTGGGTGTTACTGGGCTGTAGTGGGCATTGCTGTGCTGAAGGGGATGCCACTGGGCTGTAGGGGACACCGCTGGACTGTAGGGTGTGCCGCTGGGCTGCAGGGGGCGCCCTACGCTGCTCGTTTTATTTGTGCTCTCACCAGACAGTGACACAGCTATGGCAGGCCTTTTTAACATGTAATAGCCAGACTGGATATGTATCTCATATATCCGTCATTCAGATCTTCCCAGTAAAAATAAACATTACAGATATCCAAAATTACATTTTTCCTATCTAAAATGGATAATAGAAATATCTCAAGCCACATTCTTCCTAGTACAAATGACGTCAGTTTCCCCATTTGTGTCTATTGGGTTTTCACTTGTAGATATCCAAAACATAATTCTTCCTATCTTCAATTAAATTTACAGATATACAGTTTTTACTAGGAGAGTCTTTTGTTTCAGGTATCTTCAGAACAGTTGTTACTAGTCATGCTTACATTCTAGATATCTGAAAAGTCTCTTTATGTTTTCGATATCCAAAATAAGAATTATGACTTGTAAAAACTGTTTTGAAGATATAAGAAAGGAAAGTTTCTCCTAGTAAGAACTGTATTTCAGGTATCTGTAAATTTAACTGAAGATAGGAAGAATGTCGTTTTGGAGATCTACAAGTGAAAACCCAATAGACACGAATGGGGAAGCTGACATCATTTGTACTAGGAAGAATGTGGATGGAGATATCTCTATTGTTCATTTTAGATAGGAAAAACGTAATTTTGGATATCTGTAATATTTATTTTTACTGGGAAGATCTGAATTACGGATATCTGAGATACATATCCAGTCTGGTTATTACATGTTAAAACGGCTTGCCAGACACAGCAGGTGTTTATAAGATGAAGTTTCCACTTTACGGAATCACAATTAATCTGAATGAGATGAAGCATCAGGATTTCCTTAACTTCTCCTCCACAGAGAGACAGTGCCAGGAGCCACAAAGGTGATTTTATTTCTTAATTCATGTATAAATCTGATGCAAAAACGGGTTCAGAAATACAGAATAAGGTGCTTGTAATTTGCACAATGTTACATCAAGTGTCGTTTGAACTGCACTTCAGCATTGAGCCAAATGCTGCGGCACATTTTTACACAACAGGATCTCACAAACCGCATCAGGAGCAAGAGCCCTGATCTAGGGTCGGTTTCGGTGATGTCGAAGGAATCTGGCCCCAGGTCAGTCTTATTTTGTGAAGGGCATCCCTGGTGCTGTCTGAAACGGCTGCCAGCTGCACTGAAGTTCAGTTCATTTTTACAGCTCACAGTAAGTCATAATGTGTCCTAGAACATCTCCACGAGTCTGATCACCTTAATGAAGAGCTGGAATGTGCTTGGAGGGCCCAAATTCTTTTTGGAATTTAATAGATTTGGGTGATAACTGACTTCTAGCATTATCAACGTTAGCCTCATCACTGCAGTTCTACAGCCTCAACTAACTGACCATCTGAGGAGGTGAATTGGTGTGAGGATTTAAAAAAATGAATTCCTTTAATGATCCGTTATAATACGCCTGCATCAGCTATTATCCTGCTTTTCACCAACTGTTCATGCAGCATCAAAAAAGGCGGCCGTCGTCGTCAGGTGGAATAAAATTAGTTACACGTTTATCTATTTTACAGCAGATAAATATTGCTTTTTAATCATCTTTTTAGTTTTGTTAGTTGCATTTGTCTCACTAACCTGTGTGTGTGTGTGTTTGTGTCCACACAGAGAGTTTGAAGCAGATACACGCTCAGCTGGCTGAGGCAGAGAAGAAAGCATCCGTCTACATGCGGAGGTTCAGCAGGATGCAGGCAGATTACCACAACCTGATCGGAGTGACGGCCGAGCTGGTCGACTCGCTCGAGGCCACGGTCAGCGGCAAAATGGCAAGACAACTTCTCTTTCTGACGCAGCTGCACTTTTATGACTTCATGAGTGGGAAGCCTGAATTTTTTTGCTTCAAACTGAGATCACGATTCATACTCATGACTTCAGCAAACTTTCATAAACAAACGCTAGCATGCATGTTTAACAAATTAATGCAAAAACTGTATGTTTATGAACTGATTGCCCTCAAAATTCCAGAATTAATTGAACCATACTTGCCCCAATCATCCAAATGAAAAGTTGTATACAGGCACAATGGGGTGGGAGTGGGTGGGTTATGAGTTTGGAAATGGTGGCAATAAAAGAAAACAGATGGATTAAAATAAAATCTCAAGAAGAAAAATAAGAAGTTTCACAATTCTATTTTAACCTGATAACTTAAACCTGAAGTGCTGAATTGAACACGAGGGGAAAGGAAAGTAAAACATTCGGCCTGTGCAAAAGACATGGCACGTATTTCCTGTCTGATAAAAGAAAGTGTGCACTTATTTGCACTCAACAAATAAACAGAGTGCTTAAATGGAGAATATGACTGTTGTTCTGTGAGGTATTACTAGTTGTGTCAATTGAACATGTTCATTTAAATCAATTAATCACATATATACTTCAGGGTCGCATGAATCAAACGATTACTTATAAAATTATACTCTTTAAATATATTTTTTCTTTGTTTATGCATATTAAGAAGCTACTTCTCATCATTATCCATATTTAACTGACTGTATGAACTCTATAAACTTTATGAGCTGTATAAACTGTAAGGGAGCATTAGTCGACACGACAGCATAATTCACCAGAACACCCATGCTTGTGTGTACAGTTTCTCAAACTGCAGCTTATAGATGGACTGAGTTCTATCATTATTCTTGCTGAAGCATTTTTTTAATTATTTTCCCTCAGCATATTGGGACATATTTTGGATTGTTGTGACCATTACTGCACATGAACAGAGCAGAAACAGTTATGAAATAAAATTTCTATGAATTAATCAGAGAGCTTATAATTAATTCGATTAATTGTGTAATTGCGTGAAACTCCTATTTATGATTGATCAAATGGCGTGGTAGCACAGTGGGTAGGATACCAAGAGGTCATGTGTTCGTATCATACCTTCAGCACACCACCACTTCGGGAAAGTAAGTCACTTCGGATAAAAGCATCTGATAAATGCTATCAATGTAAATGTATATGATTAACTAGGCGAACCCACCACAGCTAACAGATTCTGTGTGTTTGGCAGATTTCTCCCGAGTACCTGCAGGGGGTGTGTGTGCGTCTGTTCAACGGCCAGATGAGACAGAGCGTGGCCCAGAGCGTGGATTTCACAAGGCCTGGAACTGTGAGTCACAACACACACTCACACACACACGCACGCACAAACACTCGCACATACCTCCAGACCATCAATGGCTTAATAGCATGAGATATGTTTGATGAAGGATCAGTGATCACTCATGATAGCGTGAGTTTTTGTTGCTGTTTGATGTTTCTGTGACACTCATGGTCGTTAAAGGGATTCTTATATTTTACAGCCTGGTATCCTGCTATAAAGGGATTACAGTCAGTTTTGTGTCCTACTGGGTAACTTGAGACACCTTATTTTGTTAAACAAATGTTTTGGTGTGATTATATGGTGTCGAATTACGATGCCAGTGCAGCTTTAGGTTATTAAAAATTCAAAACGGAATCAGTAGTTTTGTCATATCAATAAACTGATAACATGTTGCTGCTGTAGCAAAACGATTGTATAGACATTCTGTCATACCAGCCAATAATGGTTAACAACATATTAAAACCAACTTTAATACAGAACAGGTGAACAGAGATCAAGAACTTGATTTCGAGGTGTGTGCTGGTTAACAGACATGTACATGCTTAACTCCAAATATGTGCCATGGATCATATGCAGTTAGATTATTTGTGTTAATAAGACATAATGACAAAACATTAATCGTTTCCACTGCTGAACTTAATAAAAGAAATGAAAAGAAAATGACTTATTTAAGCTTTAACTTAAATAAGGATAGGTGTGGCTTCTGGACCAAGAGGTCATGGGTTCGAATCCTACCACCAGCACCACCGCTGGGTTCCTGAGCAAGACCCTTAAACCCAAGTGTCTCCAGGGAGACTGCCCCCTGTAGTTAGGCAATGGAAGTCTCTTTGGGTAAAAGCGTCTGATAAATGCTGTAAATGTAATTTTTGGAAATTAATCTTATGAAAGGCAGATGTTTTTATTATTATTTTACTGAAAAATGTGTCATATCATGGTGCAAAAACACAGTTTGTGTTGTTCAAATTGTACTGCCTCCATACAAGATCATTCAAAAATTTTAAACCTGCTCCTAAACCTGATTGTTCACTCTAGACAGCGCATTCCAAAACCTTCTGCTTCTTCTTTGTTTGTGTGTGTGTGTGTGTGTGTGTGTGTGTGTGTAAAGGGATATTACTCTATGACTCCTTATGATGATGGATATGTAAGTCTCTGGCGTCTTCATTTCTTTCTCTTTATTTTGTTGAGCTTGTGCCCCCCCCCCCAGCCCCCCTGTCCCTGTACATTTTTCCTTTAGTGTTTTATCTAAAACTCATTTCCCCGTTTTCCTCATTCCAGTGTTCGAATGCTTCTCTTTTACCAGTCGAGATTTCCAGTTTGTTGATTCCCACATGCCACACATTATTAACACTAAACATTTTCTAAATATTTCTTAGCCACACTTTCCCTTCTTTGGCATTTTCTGAACAGTGTGCCAGTCCAACACCTTGCTGTGAGAGGAAATTTAACACACACTGTTGTTTTTCAACATAAAATTAATGTTTATGTCTCCAAACACTGGTATTATAGCAAACACACTACCACAATAGTGGAAATGCGATCTAGTTTTATGAGCTAGGTTTAAAGGGTAATCCTTTTGTGTTAAATGTCTTATTTAGTACAAACCAATGAAGTGCACATACTCCATCATTATAAAAATGGGGCCCTGAAGTGTGTCCCAGGCAGTGTAACTCGACTGCACCGCCGAGTCCCGCCTCACGTGTGTCCCGAGATCATGCTCCTTGTAGCCCCGGCATTCCAGGAGGATTCAGGATGCAGGCCTTGTGTGCAAACCCACTCCATGCTGAGGCAAACACTTACGCACAAGGAGGACAAATATTGAGTGCAAACAGTCTAGATTTACGCTACTCGAGGGTGTTTGCACGCCCGGATTAGTGCGTCTGAATCGCGTTCCGCCTCTAATAAATAACCAGAGCCAACACTCAGCATACGAGAGGATTATTTTATAACAAAGTGTAGAGATGCCGCCCTGAGCTTTTCTCTACAGAACACCAGAATATTAACATTCCACCTAATACAAACAGAGCAAGTACTTGCACTTATCATCACTTCTCTTTTCTTCTCTCTTTCTAATCTGAACGCTGGTACAAATTCCATTCAGCCCAGTGAGAAGCTGCAGCACGCTTAGTTCAGAGTCTGCGAATTTTCAGTTCCACATGCAAAAGAGAACCAGCCCGCAAATTCATCAGTCGATCATTCAAATGTCCTCCAACCTCATTAATCATTCTTTAAACAATCAATATATTAATCATTCATTATTCAATTACCTGAACCAGGCCCGCAAAAACATACATTAATCAGCTACTCGAAGCCGACCTAGCACACAAAAATATTCATTGATTAGTGACCTGAACCAGAGCCTGACGCAAACTGCAAAAATATTCATTAACCAATGACCCAAACATCCTCTAACGTAACCACATGGATCATTCTTTTATCAATCAATATATGAATCCTTTATTAATCAATTTCCTGAAACATTTTTAATTAATAATAAATGTTGCAAATTTAAATCAGAATGTATTCCATGTCTGGAAGGATGAACAGCATTCTTGAGCCTACAAGGTAATCAGATAACCTTAATCGAATTGTGAAATAGGTTTGCCTGAAATTATTGATTTTGTCTATTCTATGAATTACTTATACAATTTTGACTTGCATTAATAAAAAAGACTTAAAAACAGCTGTCATTGTCTAAAACTAGACTAAAATGTCATCAGTTTTCATCAACTAAAACTAGACGAAAATAGTCGTGGATCATTCTGACTAAAATAAGACTAAAATACTCAGACCTATAGTCGACTAAAACTTGACTAGACTAAAAAAGAGTCTGGACGTGACTAAGACTAATAAAAACTAAAATGGCAACTTGATGCAAAGACTAGACTAAAAGTAAATTAAAACAGGCCACCAAAAACAACACAACTCGTAACCAGACCCGGCGCCAGATCTCATATTACAGAGACACATGCGGCTTAAAATACGGTGCGGCTTGTACAAGTAGAAAATAGATTTTCTTTCTAAAATTTCAGCATGCGGCTTTTAATTAGGTGCGCTCTAAAGTCCGGAATTTACGGTAATAATCAACAACCTGACATGACCCACAAGAGTATTCATCAATAATATTAAAACAACCCAATCCACAAAAATATTCGTTAACTTAAATAACAACCCGACCCACAATAGAATAAAATTTCAAGAGTCAAACAGTAAAATCTTCATTATAAAACCCTAATTTTCAGACATGGTCTGTCTGAATGGAATCAAAATCGGCTGTATTAGGAATTAATCCAGAACCTCGTACTGCTTAATTCACTTTAAACAGGCTTAAAAAATAGGCCTGAAATCTGAGTTCCGGTCTCTTTAGATCAAATATGTCTTTTACGAGTTTACTTCAAAGCCTTTCCAACTTGGAGTTTGTGGGCGGAGCTTCAGTCAGACAGTTGGGGGCTATTTAACGTCAGTTCTAAGGCAAATTCCAGCAATGGACCACAGTGCTTCTTATCACTCTAACCTATGAAAACGTGGCAAAGTGACACGCAGGTCAGAGTGTGAGAACAGACGTGGGAGAACTGGCATGACGAGTGTGCAAGCGGAACCCACCATTTTCCCAGCACGTTGAAATTCAACACCCTCATGAGGAAAAACTGAGGTGTTTTTGGGAAGTTCAGTCACCGTGCGTGTTTTACACTGCAGAGTCACATGCTTGCTGACATCAGAAACCAAAACTCAGCAGGGAATTTTCATCATTAACAACATTAACAACCCCTCCCAACCCCCCAAGGCCCTGTCTTCCCCATCAGCAGGGTTTCCGGTCATGCCCCGCATGTCATTGTGTCAAACTCTCAGGTCTGCATGCAGTTTAGCATGCTAACACACTAACATAAGCCATACATTCACACAGCATGAAATTAAATGCGCAAGTATCTGAGTTCACTTAAATAAATGCCACATATTGTATATATGCCACATATTGTATATATGGCGTCATTCCAGATTATTTCCAGATCATTGACAAGAATAACTCATTTCTAGGATAAGTTCTTTCATGCCAAAAGTTTTTTATTCCATTAGAATATACTTTTAAGGAAGGACACTTGCTTAAAATTTGTAAAAGTGTTCCTGATTAAAATGGTAAAATTTTTGTAGTAAAATTTCACTGTAAGATCATTTCACCAGACAAAGTGAATTAAAATAGATATTGACCAGATTTAGGATCATTTAATTAAGAATTTTGCCGAAAATCAACACTTTATTATTGAAAATGTAGATAACAGTGTTGTGTTTGTTCATACTGTCCTATTAATTTTGTGTGTGTTTGTGTGTGTGTTTGTGTGTATGTGTGTGTGTGTGTACACACAGGGTCCTCCTGGAATGAAGGTAAGCTGATTTTATGTTTGTATAAAACTGTTGGCACAATAACATTCTGTATAATTCATTTGTTTTGTTGCTCTGGCTTAAAGGGCGAAAAAGGAGACCAAGGCCTAAAAGGAGAACAGGTGCACAAGTTTCTGTTAAACTGACTATTTTTTTCAAAACCCCATTATGCTCAGACATTTTTTCTGTCTTGTTTAGGGGGAGGTTGGTGCACCAGGGGCAGCAGTTGAAATTAAGGTATAATTCAAATGAATTTCATTGTTTTGTATAGATAATCATGAATAATCAACATATTTGCTGGAATTTCAGTGTTATAACAGCAGTGCGTTGTGGTGATAGCTGCAGGACTGGGCAAAATACACATCAACAGAAACTTTCCATTACTTTTAATCAGTTTAAATGTAATAATGTCCTTGTTTTCGTCAGGAGAAAGACTTTCAATGGGCTTAAACCTGAAAGTTTGTGATTTCCTTGATATATATATATAATCATGTATGGTCAGTGTATATATCATAAGTGTTGTATATACAGTCAGATTATGTTGCATATCCAAAAATCATATAAACCTTTT
>JBBMFX010059550.1:0-10902 GCA_037832545.1 Rhabdalestes septentrionalis
TATATATATATACATACATACATATATACACACTTTTTTTTTTTTAAAGGTGACCATTCTGTCTCACCATAGCACAAAGCTTGAAAGCGTGAACAGAACGAAATTCTTCTTCTTTATTTAACCCATTCACCAACTGAAGCAGCAGCGGCAGTGTAGAGCAGTGTGTGGGGACGAGGTACCTCGGGGGGTGCTTTGCAATCTTGGGAATAGATCCCACTTCCAGAGCACAGGGCGAACGCCCTAAACACTAGGCCACCAGCTACCAATATATAAATATGTAAAAAAAAAACTGTTACCAACTAAATGCTTAATTGCAGTTTAAGCGTTCAGCACTGTACAGCGCTTTTCCCTTTCCTGAACTGAAGTGTATAAATCCTCGTAAAATGATTCCACGCACACCTCTCCCACCCGTATTACGGCACGCCCTCAATACTGCTTTCTGATTGGACAATGTGGTCCTATTTACTGCTTTACGATTGGCCAGTAACACTGTTTCCCAAACATTCCTCCTGTGGACCAATCCTGTATGAGGGGGCGCGGCTTGTACAATACGGGTGGAAAAATAAATGAACAAAATCTGTGATGAGCAGATAAATATGAGTTCCTCGCGCTTTATAACCTATCAGGATCTCGAATGTGTGAATGTCACATATTACGTTTTTGTCAATTCTGGATTTAAAGTAAGATTTTGGGACAGAGAGAGAGACAGATACAGAAAGTGTGTGTGTGTGAGAGAGCTTTGTGTGTATTTATGTAGATAAATTAATATAAACGCAACATTTAATCACGAATATTTATGAATGGAAAACAGCCAACGAAGTAACAGTCAAACTCGAAAGAATATCGCGCGCTCCCGACATTCCAGCAGGAATTACACCGCGAGACCGTAGACCGCCCTGCCCTCCGAAACGTAGGCGGGGAGAGCGAGGAAGAGGGAGAGAGAGAGAGATTGCAGAAGGCTGAGCCCGGTTATACGGTAGTTTAGACGAGTAAATTCCCGTTAAGAGCCCTTGTTGAATTCCGGAGGCGGCTGGTTTTGGAGACGGTGAAGATACGGAGCGACCAGGACAGTCCACTAACGGTGAGACCCTCGGAGACCTCCGGACAGGCAGTAGAAAGTTGTGGGTCTGCTTCAACTTGGAGCGGTCTGGAGTTTCTCCCTCTGTGTTACTGCGGGGTGTCAGCACCGAGCAGGACTGAACTGGCGTGGCGGCGCGTGTTTATTTAGTTTGCGAGAGTCTTTGTGTTGTGTGTGTTTGTGTGTGGCTCTTCTTTCGACGTAGTTTTCACTCTTCGAGGCAGGACCTACAGACCTGGTCAAACTTAAGCCGTGCTAAGGCTGGAAGCCTGAGAGAAGAGAGCTGCCTCTTGGGCATGACACAGAATGAGACTGAGACTCCTGCAGAAAAATGACTTTTTAAAACCGTTAGGGCCAGGGCACTTAGTCTGTTTCCACCCTGACAGTCTTTCAGTGTCGAACACAGTGTCTTATGGTTGCTGCTTTTTTCAGGTGGTTCAGGTCTGGCCCTTTTGTTAACCTCATGTCACATCACTTGTGCTTCATCAGTCAGTCGGGCTTCATCACCCTGCCAGTAGACCATAGGTCTCCATCCACCCATATATACTGGGGTTGTCCGAATAAAAAATGACATTGTAGTACAATACATTGTGATCTATCTACCAGTAACTCTGATCAAGTGGAATTCTTTAGCATCTCATCTCCCTGCAGTTGTCCGTCCTCACAGTCTCAAAACAGTGAGTGTATTGTGATACTCTGTATATGATTGTTTTTGTTTGGATCAGAGCAGGGCACCTGTCAGCTGCACAGAGGCACTGATGACAGACAGTTGTTATTTGGTGGTTATGTCTGTTCCCTCAAGCTATCACACTTGTTGGGGAATATTATTGAGAAAATGAAGCCCACTCTCTGAGCCTGACTATGATCCGAGTAGTAGAAGAACTCCCCAGGCGGCTGGCTGTGTGAAAGCTCTCACAACTGGCTGGTAGTTTACCTGCTGAGTCATGATGTGAGTGAATGTCTTTTGACAGGTCTGATAAATGGTTTTAAGTGTTTACATCATTATCATCATATATTCTGTGTGGGGAATATCTCAAATAACACCAGAATGCCAGGCAATAGCCCTGTTAACATTTGGCTCTATTCTTGTGATTTATTCAAGCGTGACCATGGTCTGGAACTCCAGTGTTTGCTGATGAGACTGAGATCCATCCTGCTGACCGTTTCAGAAAAATTGGGCTGAAGGTCCATTCTCCCCACCAAGCATCCCACTGTCTTTCCTCTGTCTGCTTAATCTGCTCTTCTGAGACGTGTTTGTTTGGATGATGGTGAAGGTGAACTTGTTCCAATATATTACAGACAGTAATTTTTGATGTAATTGCCATGTGCTGGGGTGATCTGAGGTAGGCTACCAAAGTGGACGCGTTTGTTGTGTTGTGGTTAACAGTGTGGTTGGCCTGGTGGTGATTCTGTAAGGGGTTTGTTATGTGACACCAGGCTGTTTGAACTTTCCCTGCCCTTCCTGCAGCCTCTGCCCCTCTTTCAAAGCTCTGAACCACAGAACAGGTGTGACCCAGGGGCCTGCGAGGGGGTGTGTGTTAGTATGTAGAAGCGAGAGTACAAAAGCAAGCGAGGGCCTCATGCACCCACATGTGAATGTGCATGTGCGCACTGACAAACGCACATACACTGTACATTCTGACACACGCACATACACTGTACATTCTGACACACGCACATACACTGTACATTCTGACACACACGCACATACACTGTACATTCTGACACACACGCATATACACTGTATATTCTGACACACGCACATACACTGTACATTCTGACACACACGCATATACACTGTACATTCTGACACACATACACTGTACACTATACATTCTGACACGCACATACACTGTGCACACCTGGTAGTGTATTTAAAAGTCTCAGTGAAGCTTGACACAAATCCAACACATATATCAGAAGAATATTAATAAACAGCAGGAGTCAGTCTAAAGCAGTCTAAATGTCTCATTAACAGTCTCATCACTGCAATCTGTATAGTTTTTGGGTTAGTGTTCAAATAACACTTGGAACTGATCAGATGAAACTCTCCAGAGCCAATCTGAAGTATTTATAATGTTGAAACAACTGCTGCTTTCTGCTGTTTTGAAAAAGCAAATTCAATATAGTATGATAGTCTCAAATAAGATTATGAATCATTTAGTCTCTATGTGTATTCTGATGGTTATTGATTGAGTATAAGGTACTTCATCATTAGAGAATTGGTCCTGCATGGACAAACCATGATTGTGATTTGTTTTTTATGGTCGTGTGCAGAGTCTTGCGCAGTTCTACATTCCTGCGAGGTCTGATGGATGTAATCATAAAGAGTCTTGATCCCAGGGCAAATATTTTGTTTTGTGTTTCCATTGCCCACAACAGTGGAAAACTTTGCAATGTCTGTTTTTTTGCTTCAAGTCAGCCTCTTTTTCAACCCAATCACTTCCAAAAGACAGACGAAGCTCCTAGTTTTGACACACATTGTTCCTTGTTATCACCTTCCTCCCTCTTTTTGCTGGGTCTGTTTTTCCCACATTTTTTCATGTAACTATCCTGTAGGATAGCCCTCACTAATGACTGAGCCTAGATATTAACAATCCTAATGTATATTGTGGTTTCGGTGCTTATTTGTGACAGGTAAGGTAGTTACAGAAATTTTCTACGGTGTATAACTTCCATCACTGCCTCAAGGGAACATCTTCAGTATCTTTAGGTAGGGAGTGTAGCTGTACCATATTTCGTTGGACTTGTTGGCTTTAATTTGCATATGACCCCAGTCTTTTTCTATGCAAAAAAGTAATGTAAAACTAAGAATATGAGTCTAGTGGACACATAAACAAATTTATGGTACATAAGTAGACCTTAAGTACCATTTCTTAACTTTGTGTTCCTATAGGGCAGAAGATTTATCTGGACAGTACCTGTAATCTCGCAGTATACTGTCAGTTCGGTTTTTGATCAGATCTTTGTGTTTTTACTAACATAAAGTAGCTTCCAGTGAAATGCTAATTTGACTGTGTGCAAACACAATGCAAGGCACAGGCTGATGCAATTCTGATCCTTTCCAGAGGGAAATGGATGCAGATGTCAAAAAGAGAAAGGCCTCAGGCTGACAGGAGCTGATTAAGAATTGTATTTCCTGTCCCGGTCAGCAGCAGCATGATCACAGGATGTGGGAGCCATTTGAGAATATTTTATATATTTGATATATTTGTGACTTTCAAAGAGTTCCTAATCACTGGTATCCCCTGCTTTCATAGCTCATTAAGGGCCAAGCCCATGCAGTCTTTCTCCCTTACTTGTAAAAAATGCTGCCTTACCCTTTTGGACCAGGCAGTGTTGTAGAGTGCATAAATGTGTTTGGAGGAGAACCCTGAATTTCCAGCTCCACCATTTGAACACTGTATCAGTACATCACTCTCAAAGGAATTGGAATCTAAAACCACTGCATTTCCGCTCATTCACTCGACACAGCTGGAACTCGATCCCAGTCATACGATACCTCTGCAAACTGTATGGTGTGTCAGAGGTTCTTCAAGAGCCAGGGATTTATGGGGTCGTTCAAATGGGAAATACTGTCATCTGCCCATTGTTACATAAGAATCTAATCTCAAAGCACTGTAAATATAGGTCTGCTACTTGGCTGCTGTCAAAGCCAGTTGAGGTGTTAAATTTGTGGTTGACCATTTTGTGTTGTTTAGGCTTATAATAAACCCTGTTGGTTATTACAACATGCTGGTAACATACATTTACATGCATTACAGTCCATTAAGCAACCTGAACTTCTGATGCGGTGGTAGCTCATTGATTTTGCAAACACAACACAGCGCTCAGCATGGTAATGTGATCCAAGAGAGCCAGAGCTATTCCCAGAAACTGGAAAAAAAAGAAAGCAGTGAAGGTGTTCGTTTTCCTACATCCAGTTATTTAGCTTGAAAGGCTAGAACATTGATGTGGCTGTTTCGTAAAGGAGTCGCGAATGCAGTCAAGTAAGAGGTTATAATGGATAATAACACAAAGTACAGTTTCTCATTACCACCTGGCCTGATTTCATAATCTGCCAAAGAGTTCTGAATCAATGATCTTCCTCTCATTACTGATCACGCTAGTGTCACTGAGATTATTCGTTCTCAGTAAAAGGAGAATAAAGAAGATTGTGATTGTATTTAATAGCTCTTTGAAATGAGTGCAGTTGATTGATGTAATTGCAACTTTGGTCTCCTGGTGAGATTTTCCAGTAAAGACTGTTTTCCTCAGTCTCTCTGTTGCTTGCTCTCTTTCTGCCTGTTTCTAGAGCAGCGTAAATTTATTATCTCAAACTAATGGGAAATGACTACCTACCTGCCTCCATCCTACTTTGCAGCTGCCCCGTTTGTGTGTGCTGCCTGTGACTCATGTGTCATTAAATCTGCTGCTTCTCTGATTTTCATTCACTGCCGGAACACAATAGATGAAATGGATCAGTGTGTGCATGTAGGACAGCATAGTGAGATTTACTTCCCCACGGTGTTTCGCTGAAGTTTAGAAAAATGTTTTTGGCAACATAGCCATTCCTAATGATAAAAAGAGAAGTAGGACATAGTTAATAATAATAATAATCCAAGTGATTTTTGTGTAAGTCTCATTGTCTGCTCTCTGGGAAGTTGGCCGAAGACACTGAGTTATTGAACGTCTATTGCATTTTTGTGTTTTGTTCTCTCCTTCTTCCTCACCATAGTGAGAGTTCAGCTTTCTACAGTTTCAGACGAGGGAGGGAGAAAGGGAAACTTTCTCAGACATCTCACCTATCTTGAATCTGTAAATCATTTGGTGTGAGTAAAAGGAGAAAAGAGTGGGAAAGGAGTGGGGATACAGCAGAATCTGGGCATTTTCATGCTGTGCTGATAAGCTGGAAAAGACCAAAAAACATTTAAACATTTAAAAAGAGAAATTGTAATGAATCTTCAAAGGATATTGCATTTCTTTCTTTAATTCCTTATACCAAGTGAACTGAAATGATTGGAGTTTCTTGACTTAACTTGAGCACAATAAACCTTGGGCAGAATCCTGTGGGTTAGGCACAGCCTTACAGCAGTCCAAATCTTTGTGGGACTATCTGTTACTGAAGACCCTCCTGTGATATCAAAATTAAAATTGAATGTCAATTTTTGTGTATTGCTTCAAATGTTACATTTCTAGTATTGCATGCAAAGTAATAATCACTCATCGGTGATTATATAGTGTGTGGAAGCAAATTGTATATTTTTATACTGGCATAAAAGTTAACAATATTACAAAGTAGAGATTACATGCTGTGATTCTAACAAGAGTTAAACTTTTACAAGAGTTATGTGGGAAGTGGTAATCATTGTGAAGAACTGGGAACTGTGATTTTCAGGAAGAAAAGTGTGCTAGCGAAATGAGAGACGCTCTGTTTGGCCTAATGTATAGTATTCACACATTAGCGTGTGTGAGAAGCACCGTAAGAATAGACACAACTTTCAAATAAATACCTCACACTCACACTCACTCACAATGTCTGATGTAGATGGCGTGAAAAGCATTGGCAGCCTGGGGCACTCAACGAAAGAGAAGCATATTCAGGGAAGTCGCTGGCATACTGTGGGAGCCATTGGCCTCAGGTGTTTGGTATGTGATATGCATCTCCCACACCAGACCTTCACCCACTGACAGATTCAGGTTTAAGTATAGACCTAAGGCCACAGAGACACATACATCTACAGAATACTGCTACTTGACACCAAACCAAAAAAATGTCAAAATCTGACTTCCCCCTTAATCCAAATTTAATGAACCAAGGCTTGTTCTTGGTCATTTCTCAACTTTTTGGAGCTACAAGTATGATGATGTATGATGGTTAAATTAGCAACATGTTTGTATGCATAAATCACAGCATAGGTGCTTCAAACTGTCACAAATAGGCTTCTTATGTCTTTTAAAAGTATGTGTTGGTAACAGTCCTTTTTTTCTTGTAAAGAGGGGCTGGGTACTAGGGCTTCATGATATATTGTAAATTTACCATCATTGCGATACCAACACATGCAATATTCATATCGCGAAAGACCACCTTGGTCTCTTGTGTCGTGGCGGCCAGGTTAGAGGGAGGTGACCGGATGGGCTGTTGTTAGGCTAACAGCTAACTGCCCCTGGGAGCCCTAACAGCTCAGCTTTCAAACAAGCTTCTGTTTCCATTTCATCATTTAAGGTGGAACGGATAATTCAAGCAAGAGACTAAAATCACCCATATTTTATGTGTTTCAGTTGTTCTGTTTTTATTCTTTCTTTTTTTTACCTTTATTAGTAGTTTGTAAGCTAAACACATTCTTAGGACAATGCTAAACACATTTAAAACACATTTGCTGCATTTTAACTCACTTTCTGAGCTCCAAACAGTAAAGAGGCATGGCTGTGGCCTGTAATTATCTGCTTATACACTCTGAAATAACATGAATAAATATTGATGCAGTTTCGGGTCTAATCTAATATCTTTTCAAATGAATGTCTGAGAAAACAGATCTGAATGGTGATAAATGAAAGTAACTTGTTTTTTACACTGGCTGCATACCTGTATTGCTCATTATTAAATTGTGCCCAATTCCTAGCCCCGTTTTATCATTTAAATTATGTTTACATGTATTTAAGATTATTAAAATTGAAAAAAAAAAAAATTCCAAAATGTTTGAACAATGTTCAATGGATCTAATGTTTTATGGGAGGCAAAAAAAAAAAAGTTGGAAGGGAAATATTGCATTCCATTTGTTTCCTGCATAGACTAGTTAGCATCTGGAGGAAATGTTACCAGCAAATCCAAAGAAAAAAATACAATAGCACTATAAAGGCTATGTTTTTACTTACTTATCACATATGACACCACTTCGCAACACTGAACAACATCATCGCATGTTTCCCTAATATCGTGCAGCCCTATTGTGTACAATATTTAGTCAAAGGGTTTGCTCATATTTTATTTGGTAATATCCCTAACACTGAAGTGGACATTGAAGCAGGCACAGTTGACAAATATAAGCACTGAATAAAACATGGTAAAATTGTGGCCACAGTATATTGAAAATTTTATTTTGGCTATTTTGGCTGGAACTGTTATTGATGATGTATGTGTCTCACAAATTCTCCTGCTTTGTCTTAGGCTGCTTAGCATGATGCCTTTTAGAATGAGGCCGGTTCACTTGGTGTCCAGTTGTTATACCAGACATTTAACAAGTTTTCCAGACACCCAAAGCGGTTTTGACTTGTGTCTGAAACTAGACACTGTGGTCTGAGGATGTCCTAAAAAGTATAGGTGGCTTTGTTATAACCCAGGTCTGTTATCTGACTCAGAGCCACACATTTCTGCAATCCGTGGTTTTTTGGACAATTTAATCTATTCTAAGCATATTAAATGTGGAATTAATGTCCGGGGGGCTGCATGTTCATCCCTGTCTAATAGGAGTTCATCTAACTAATCAGTATTTTTAGACCAAATGATAAAACAACTGGAAGCAGTGTAGCTTCTGATTGATTTTAGTAACACCTACAGCCCACAATATGTCTTTGCAGATAAGGTTGGTGACCCCTAATGTGAACTCTGACACAAACATAATTCTACATGTTCACAAGTTCAGTTACGTTCATGTGTGGGAATGATTTGCATGACATAAAGCAATAATGCAATTGTATTTGAAGTATCACTAAATACATTTTTATTGTGACTAGGTGCTTTTTGTCATGGAGACAGGTCTAGATTTGCATACAGCAGTAGTAGCCAGATTGCAGCCTGAATTTTGTCTGAACTGTGGCTTTAAGGCATACTGTGTGTGTGCACTGTATCAGTACGAGCCACGTAAGTCTTGAATCTGATCACTGTAGCAGGTTCACTTTATCCCCCCCCCCCATTCCCTGTTTGTCATTTCTTCCCCCTCACATTCCTCCATTTTTACTGTTCCCGGCAGAGATTACCATAGCAGCAGCAGAAAAATACAACATTCCTGCTCATCCAGACCAGAAACATTCTACTCATTACCTGGACGTTCACAGAAACAAAGAGTTTGAAGGGAGTTTTTCTCCCTGAGGCATTCATCTCTGAATCCCTTCTAACGGGTGCAGTGGGGCAGGACTGTCGTGCTGTGTGAGCTCTTAGAAACACTTATTTTGTGAGATCTTTGTGAGATCTTTTGGTATAACAATGCAGAGTAACATTGAGACGTGAGTAAGCTGCTGTTCTTCAAGGGTTACTCACACTGAGAAGTGAATCATGAACAAAAAACAATGTGCTTTAAAGTTGCATTTTGAGAATAGGCTGCAGAGCTTGTTCCCAGAGTGAAAACAAACAGCAACAGTCTGTGTTCTTGTTGTCGTTCAGCAGTGGTCTCCGACCCTCCCTGCCCTGGGCACGCCAGACACAGAGACATGCACTAAATTTAGCTCCTCTGGGTCTCTCTCTCTCTCTTTCTGCACCAGTTGATCAACCTCTCATGTACCTGTGTTTTGCTGTACACTTGCAATGAGCCCTGTCACCCTGACATTCCTTTCAGTGACCACTATTTTGACAACTTGTTCCAAACAGAATTTTGGGAGATTTGAATGGTGGACCAAAGCCAGGTCTTCTGAGAGACATGATTTTTGCTATTATTGAAGAATGTTTGTGATCTCTTGACCTCACGCAGGCAGACGTTATGTAGCAGAGCGATTAATTGAGCCATAGAGATAGTGCTGTTTCTTGTAGCAGGCAGCAAGCTAATTAGTTCAGGAGAATCAGCGTCTCCAGAGAATATCTCTCTCTCACACTCCTTCTCTCACTCTCATTTTCTCTTTCTCTCACTCTCTTGCCTGCACACACACACACACACACACACTCTCTCTCTCTCTCTGACTCTCTCACTCTCCCCCACTCTCTCTGTCTCTCTCACTCTCTTTCTCACTCTTGCTCTCCCTCTCTCTCTCTCTCTCGCTCTTTCTCACTCTTGCTCTCCCTCTCCCTCTCCCTCACACTCTATCTCTCTCTTGCTCTCCCTCTCTCTCTCTCTCTCTCTCTCGCTCTCTTTCTCACTCTTGCTCTCCCTCTCTCTCACACTCTCTATCTCTCTCTCTCATATTTCATTATGCACAAATACTTCAGAGAATGCGCTGAGCTTTTTGTAGAGTGATGAAGGTCAGCATGGCCTAAATGGCCTAATCTCTTGCTAACTGTTATGAGTGAAGAAGCAGAGAGCTGAACTGGGTGCCCGGAACACGCTGAGAGAAGCATTTGAAATGTTTCTGAACTTCCCATGAATATTTAGTAGGGTGGATTGAAAATAATTGATTCTTAGTGATCTTGATTGCCACTTGAATACTTGTGAATGGATTCACATCAAAAGGTCATATTCGGGTATGCTGCGCTTACCCTACTAGAAAATAAATGTTCAGCAACCAGAGGATTAGTAAGAGAAGATACAGCCTTGCTTGGAGGAGGGAAAAGTACAAGATCTGGCTGTTCTTTCCACATTTGCAATAGGCCTGAACTGACTAATGGTGGTATAACAAATAGTTTCTTAGAGTAATCCTATGTCCTATACTGCCAAACAAGTTTTTAAATGTAAAAAAAAAACCTATGTAGCTCTAATGTACTAAAAATATGTATTTTGTATTGTTTTTCAATTCGTTGTCCATGTTTGGAATGACCAGAAATGGTTGTTTCTGTCCTGTAACATTCAGGATCCCTCATACACACTCATACACGCATGCTCATTCACACTAGGCTTGATTTCGGCCAAGACCTAACCCAGTCGCGACTAACTTTGTCTCACCTCAGCCCCTCTGATGATCGAGCGTCGGATGGGACCCTC
>JBBMFX010059579.1:0-10901 GCA_037832545.1 Rhabdalestes septentrionalis
AGCTCGGGCGAAGGAAACCAGCAGCACGGACAAGAACGAAACTGAAGAGGACGAGGAGGATGGGCAGTATGAAGAAGAAGAGTTGGATCCCAGAATTCAGGTTTGCATGTGTTATTTTTCCCCTGGACGCTGCTGTGCCGCACAGTCAGCGTTTTGGTTTACTTCTGCAATTTGCTGGAACTGGAACACAGGATAAAGTAAGACAGTGAAGAAAACTGTCTCAGCGCCTCTTTTTTTCCAAGATGTTTTTTGTTTCATTATGTCTGTCTTCTCTTTTCATCTCAGGAAGAGCTGGAGCACCTGAACCAGGCCAGTGATGAGATAAACAGGCTGGAGCTGCAGCTGGATGTGAGTCTGGGGTTTGTGGTTTTGTGAAATTGGTTTGGTATTTACAAGCGCACACACAGAAATGGACCAGGTTTTGTCCACAGCACATTTTGAGAGATAAAAAAGGTTTACTGTTTTCACAGAGCCTCTATTTGATAGTGCAGAATTTTCAAGAAGCATTTATTTGGTAGGGCAGATTGTTTGGAGGTGTTTCTCTGAAATATGGTGGGATAGAAAAGGGTCTTTGATACTGGAGATGATGATGATCATAATGATAGTGGTTAAAGTTGATTACACAAACACCACTCTTTACTTCAACTGATCTGAAAATCTGAAATCTGTAGGGCTGGTACGAATGCCATTTTTTGAGCTTCGAGTATTCGGTAGTGAAAAACATCGAATACTCAAGGCTTCGGTGGGAGGGGGCTGAATGTATTCTTATATTGGATTCGCCATCTTGGATTCAGAAATCCATATTTTCGAAGTACAATTGTAAGTAAACAAACCGCTAAACACAGCTTTTGTTTTTCTGCCTCAATAGCCACAGAGCCCATTTTGAATTTGCCGACCGGCAAGCTCCTAGTAGCCAGTGTATTAGCCAATGCTAACCGGCTAGCTAGATAGCGTCTTCACAAAAAGCCACAAAACTTGACAAATATCGCTCAAAACATCTCAAAACCAACTCGAATGCATTTATTCCACCACCAGTCAGCTGTAAACACTGTTGGCGAAGTGCAAAATAAACACTTTTTCTCACTTCAATTCACCGCGTGGCTCTTGGGTGGGTCTCTCTGGGACTCAAAGTGCGTCATTTCAAATTTCTCCTATGAAATCCTCACTGCTGGTCACAAATCCCCATCGAACAACTTCACAAGTCTTCTAACTGTCCTGCTGTGGTGTTTTTATCCACAATCAGGCTAAAAATACTTGTTTTTACAGGACAAACGATGGTCTTCTTTTTGATACACCCCTAGTGAGCATTGAACATTGAATGCCTTCCATCAAAGCTGTTTTTTCCATGGACGAGCTGCGGAGAGAAATGCACCGTTAGACCTGGAGCGCATTGGAAAGTTTCTCCGGTTCTGGGTGGAGGAGAACTCCGTGCTCGGGCTCGTTGGAAAGGTCATATTGAGTTTTTAGTGGGAGTCGCGCTTGGTTTTACAGGGATTGATGTCACATGTAAAAAAAAAACCTTTGTTTTTTTCTTTTGAATACTCAAATCTCAAAATGAAAACTCGAATGCCATCCCACCGAATTAATACTCGAATATTCGAGTATTCGGTTACAGCCCTAGAAATCTGGTGCATAAAGTATGATCTTGCACAGGAGGCAGTTAGCAGCTTTGAACAAAGTGCAAGGAATGTCAGAAACAATACAAAGAATTGACAGTACAGCATGGTAACAGTTTAGAGTAAAAAGGATGTAATGATTGATATTGCATCGCAAGTATGATCTTGCACGAGAGGTAGTCAGCAACATTGGACCAGTGTCGGACAGGTGCAACATATATAAATACTTTATTTCATAAGATATCTTTACTGTCATCTCAACCATATACATGTATACAGAAAATTTAAGCTCAGGCTTTACAGTGTACCCATACATAGTGTAAATAATTAAATATAAATAACAGAAAATGAAGAGCCAAACACAAATAACAATAACAAGATGTACATAACAAAATCCAAATAGCAAAGCACATATAACAAATAAGCAAATATAAATAACAAAATACATAATTCAGAGAACACAGCAAGATTGTTTTACACCGGGGGTAGTACAATTCAAACGTAAATAGGAAACTTGCTAGTAAAATTAAACCACGATTTGATGACCAAACACGTCCTTAGTGCATGGTCAGCATTGTGCATAGAGCTGCAGGATTTGTGCAAAATACCAGTATTGCGATTTTAATGGTTTATATTGTGATTGCAATGCCTTTCTTGATGTTCAAGGGCCCAGATCATTCCTTAAAGTCTGTAAATATTGTTTCAAATGTATAAATAACGCCCCATCCATAGGTCAAAATTAGACAAAATCCAGCATGTTTTCAAATCATGCTTTCTGTGACATTATGAACCCAGCATTTTTAAATATATTTTCTTTGTCTGGCTAGAGCACATTTGCCCTATCGATTTGTACAATGACACCTTTAATGGTTAAAAATGTAAATGTTTAGACTTTTGTTGCATTGCATTATTGGTTTTATAGGCTCATTTGCATATTGCAGCCTGTTGCAATATTGGAGAGATCAATATCTCGTTAACGATTGCAGACAATATAATGTGCAACCCTAGTGAGGTATATTTTAAAGGTGCAATACAGTTGAAAAAGCACAATGGACCTGAGTATCAGTTTGCATTCACAGTTTGTAGGTGTGTATAATCAGTAAATCAATATAAATCTTTAACATACAGCTATAAAGATGATTTCCTTCACATGCTTGTGTAACGAATCTGTAAATGTTTTCTTGTTAAAACTTGCTATGCAGCAGATTTTATACCGAGAATCATACACATTGTATTTTAATAAGACATTTTTTTTGTTTTTCTGTTTTTCACAGCTAGTTGCATACCTTCTGTTGGACTGTGTTTCTTTGAAAATGTCTTGTGTAAAAAGGAAACTGTTATGGTAATTTGATTTCAATATTTTTATTGACAGTCAGTGCATTTTTGACTTTCATTTTTTAGGAGGCGAGGTCCAGCTACCGGAGAATCCTCACGGACTCGGCGCGCAAACTCAACGCTCAGGGTTCGCAGCTCGGCGCCTGCATAGAGAAAGCCAGGCCGTACTATGAAGCCCGTAGACTTGCTAAAGAGGTGTGTGAAAGAGGGGAAAAGGGAAAAGGTGTCCTTTCCGAGACTAACAAGATTTCTGCCCTTGGTGCGGAAATCAGCATTCTGATTGGCGTTTGTCGTCACGCTTCTCATGAATGATAATGCTCACCTCCTCTGGGCGAGGATGGTGAAAATGACCCAGAAATATCCCTTGGCTTAATGATCATGATGGGGCAAGGCAGCCCATGTGTCCCTTAATATGATTAAACTCTGGAAATACAAGATATGATTTGCAGATCAATTTTCATTAGCATTGTTAGAAGCCAATCTCACACATGTAATTGGACTGGTGGAAAACTCTCAGCAGAGGCCATAGAGTGTAATTGAAAACAATTGAAACAGAATTGGATTGTAAGTTTGACCTGTAGGCCCTTCACTTGAAGAACTATAAACACACTCTGTGAGAGACCAAATGGACTCTACACATAGACCATGATTGCTGGGGCCTACCAAACTTACATTCGTTTCTCTTCCACACTAATTTTGCATCGCACATATATCAAACCTGGGACATATTTTGCAAAACTCACTTTGTGCATTCTTTTGTATTTCCATTTGTGTCTCTACTGCACCTGTAATTGTTCCAAGCAGTAATCACTATGAAGCAATTGAAAGGAATTATGTGCTTCTATGAGGCGTTTGGACGGCTCCCTTATCCTGACGTCAGAAAAGAACTTGTCGAGACCCACCCACTAGATTAGTTGAAGATCCTTCATTTTTCTCTGCTTTATGAGCATGCATAAGACGCCGAGCACTACGGCTACAGGCAAAGGCAAGTCACCATGAAGTGTGTTAATCTCACTCTGGGTCCAATTCAGGGTCCAACATATAGGGCTGATAGTGCCTCTGTTTTCTGCAATTTTCACGTATGTTAAATGTACAGCATAATAATGGGATGGGTGGGGCATGGCCAGCGACTGCTTATTTGCGTAAAAGGCACAGAGCCCTGAAACGGCTCATTTTGAAAGAGACTGAAACTGTCAAGTGTAGAGCTTTATGTGAGAGTGATTTTGTGCAAAGAACTTCATGAACATGTTTTGTAGCTAATAGACCGATCAAATAAAAGCTATAATATTTCCCCTTTAAGTACACAGGATCCATGCTTTGATATTTCTGGTAACGGTGATTCTGACGCATTTGCAATGCGATCTCTCCAGTTTATGTTTTGTCTTTTTTGTCCATGCCGTTGTGCAGCTCAGGTGCTTGGCGCTTTTTTTTGTAATGGAAAGATGGGACGGTGCTGTTCCTTGTTTCAGTGGAAGAGCGCCATAATACAAAACTGCTTTTCTAGCTTTACCCTGCCAGTGCAGCTGAGAGCCCAAGTTTACAGCTGAAAGTGCTTGCTTGCATTCCTCTGATTCATTCCTCCTCTTGTGTGTTCTTTCACAACTGACCGCCGGTGCTGTTCCAACACACTTAGTCAGCCAAACCGAACTGATGAGAACTGACTGGAGCCGATGGTGCAGGACGTACCGCACACGCCACCGGTGACGTTTGTCCAATTGTTCAGTAATTTACAACAAACCTGCTTATGAGGTGTGATTCACTAAATGTGGTGCCACGAAATATACCAGTTCTTTAAATACAAAAAAATACCCAAATATGTATGAGAACTGAGTTACTAAAACTAACTTTCAGCCCCACATAATTCTCTACCGCGCCTGTAATACACACATTCATTTAGAGCTGCCTGTCCTGGCAGTGACTGAAAGGGGATCTGGAGCCTGTCCCAGCTCTAATAGACAGAATGGCTGAGAAACCACATGGACAGGTTGCCGGTTCATCGCAGGGCAGACAGACAAACAGATTTATGCACACAGTCGAACCAACTTTGCATATCAAAGTCACCTGTTGTTTGTCTTTGGACTGTGAGGAAACCAATTGTGCCTCCATGCTGACTTTCTATAATACACTTTGATGCAAAAGATTGGACCCCTTTTGCCACATTGATTTATAGCTTAAACAAATAAACAGAGTTCCTTTATTTTTGTTGACTTTGAAGATTGAAAATGTAGATTGGGAGTGTGGCACCTTTCCAGGTGTCTATGTCTCAGAATTTAAATAACCAATTAGGCCTTAATTGACTTGTTAGGACTGGTTAAGCAGGTCAAGAATGAGGGCTTTTCTAGAGTGCAGTTAATTCTCTGACTCTTCAAACACTCTACAGCCACGGAGCCCCTAAGGAGCTTGTTGAGGAAGTAATTGGTCCCTATAAACAAAGTCTATTAAAGTATATGAATGTGTCTGAAATGTCTGTTTAAATGGCTTTTTAGAGCTTTTAGGATATGGGCCACAGCTTCAACTAAGTCGATAATAATATTTTTAACCACATTTTGATTTGGGATTATAGATTAGTTGGGATTTTGGGGGGGGGGGGGGGGGATTACTGGCTTTACCCAAATCAAAAAGTTGTGGGGCAACTTCCCAGCACTTTGGGAATGTGGGGGGTGAAATGCCCTCCACTGTTCTGGCAGCCTGGCTGAAATGAAATACTGTTAAAATGATGTATGTAAGCAAAGCTAAAAACAGTAGTGGTCGTCTCGAATCTGGAATTATGCCTGTCAGACGCTACATAAGCAAGTTTATTTCAGATTAATGAACAGCTTGATGAAGTTCAAGGCCGGTGTGTGTTGCAGTCTGCGCAATGTTATTTGAAGGGTAATAAACCTGTAATACTTGTTATCTGCATTAGCCTCTTTCAGGGCAAAGAAGGAAACGTCTTTTTAGTTTTGCACTGGAGCTAGATTGTTAATTTAGTTGATCAGCCATGACACCCGACATGTTTTGGATGATTGACTACATTTGGGCTAGAGGGGAAATTGCGTAAATTAGATTTTTCTTCAAGTTATTCCTCGAAGCCCCTAATCACATGTGTTAGAACAGAACTGAAGTCGTCCCCAACAGGAGGAGGGATCTTCCGAAACAGCGCTGAGCCTGAGTTGTATAGAAAAAGAATTGGTATTCCGACCACATAATGGTTTAGGGCTTACTCTTTCAGTGGGAGACAGCTGAGGCACGGCTTCACAAAAATTATGCCTGCAGTCGAACAGGAGCCGCCATCAATCTCCTCGGCGTGACCTTAAACTTCGAACAACCTTGTTCATCCATGGAGGCCCTTTTTGGGCGCTGTCCCTGGCGCTTATGAATTTTTCCACCCCATGGATCTGCATTTGTCTTCATCGGCTAGAGTCCTGTCCAGAACAAAGTTAGACATCATCCTTGGTGGCAGTGACATATTCTCCCCAGGTCAGTCCTCTGAAATATGACCTGCTATTTTAAGTTTCCTCTCGTTTATTGATTGTTTGGGCTCCCCTTATTCAAGCCCAGCAGCCCCCTCTTGACAAGTCAGCTCTTTCTTGTTAACGTAGTGTTTTTTTTTTGTTGTTGTTTGTTTTATTTTGTCCTTTTTCTACCATGCGATTAGGCGTCTCTTGTATTTTCATTGGTTCATGAGCCTGATGGTGTTCTTATTGCCCCATGTATGCCGTATTGGATGTAAAGGTCTCACCCTGTCATGCAAAGAAGGAATTATTTTTTCCCTTTATTCTGTCATGCTTTTATTCCCCGAGCCCTTTATGCTTGCACATTGTCCTCGTCCGCCTTATTTCTCGCCGAAAGGTCAGCCTGCTCAGACTTCCCTGACAGATGCGCCTATGTTTAAGAGGAGAATGATTGATGCCTGTATCTCCAGTTGAGGTGTGATTGATTGCTTCGCCTACAGGCCCAGCAAGAGACCCAGAAAGCAGCTCTGCGCTACGAGAGGGCCGTCTCCATGCACACGGCCGCCAGGGAGATGGTGTATGTGGCCGAGCAGGGCCTTCTGGCGGACAGGAACACGCTGGACCCCACCTGGCAGGAGATGCTCAACCACGCAACAGCCAAGGTACAGTGAGCCTTCCGTCAGTATAGGAATGCTGTGTTTACTTGGAGAAACCGCCATTACCATTGACCTGCTTGATACATTGGAAATGATTAGTTGACCGTTTGCATGAGAAGAATGCATATTTACTACTAGAAAATCAAACGTCTTCCCACAGCTGTCTTTCAATTGAAGAAATTAGTGTTTCTGAATGGTTGAAAGTCTATGCATGGTTAGTTATTGTTCAGTTAAGCCCATTTTATTTCAGATTAGTAATCAGGATACTCAGTAAAGGAATAAAGTTATTGATAGAAAAAAATATAAATACCTGCATATGTTCTCCTACATTTATAGAGAGATGCATGAGGATCCCATTTCTTACTCCTACTCTTGTGGTGAAGGCTACAGAATACTTTAAATGTTTTTAGATATAGAGTTTGATGACAGAATCTGCCTCCAGTGTAACACCATTACTTAGCGACTCATGAGGTGCATTACAGGCAAACTTCAGAATTGATAATAGCTACTACATTTATTGTAGCATTTATTATTCAAGTAAAGTCAAATTACTTTTAATAATTACTACAAAATTAGAGTTAAGTTAATTTTTTTGAAAACTATTGTAATGGGCCCATGTGAATGAATGCCCAGCCAAATACATTTTATTGCATTGTAAATACATATTTAAAAAATTTGAATTGACAATTGTTCATCCAGCGCTTTATGCTTGTACTTTAATTTTGCGCCGATGTAATGGCGTCAGGGAGAGCAAAGCAGACAGTGGAAAAGGGAACAGCACGAGTCAATACATCTGTTGGATAATGTTACATTAGGGATTCATCTAATATTAACTTAACAGATTAGTATTTAGAAATATTTGAAGAAGAGGTTGCGTGAGGAGGATGAGAACCTGGCGGCTCAGGAACCCTGAGGCTTGCAGATTCACAGCAGAGCATTTCATTGTTACGTTCTCAGTTTTGTTGGACTTGATTAAACCTTATTGAAATCCAGACAGAAGAAATGGCTGCATATTAGAGAAATGTATTTCGACCGATTGGTCAGAACGAAATAAAAGATACTTTTGGAGTAAGAGACAGAGGGGGAGAGAGGGAGAGACGGAGAGAGAGACAGAGAGACAGACAGGCAGGGGGAAGGCGACAGAGAGAGAGAGACGTTGAGAGAGAGAGGTGGGGAGAGAGGGAGAGACAGACAGACAGAGAGTGAGTGAGAGGGAGGCAGACAGAGTGAGAGAGAGATTGAGAGACAGACAGACATGGGGAGAGTGAGCGAGAGTGAGAGATGGAGGGAGAAAGAAGGGGGGTGAGAGAGACAGACAGACAGACAGAGAGTGAGTGGAAGGCAGACAGAGAGAGACAGATGGAGAGATAGACAGACAGAGAGAGAGAGAGAGAGAGAGAGAGAGGGAGAGAGAGAGAGAGAGGGAGGCAGACAGAGAGAGAGAGAGAAAGACAGATGGAGAGATAGACAGACTGAGAGAGAGAGAGAGGGAGGCAGACAGAGAGAGAGAGAGAGAGAGACAGATGGAGAGATAGACAGACTGAGAGAGAGAGAGAGAGAGAGAGAGATTCACTGTTATATTCAGATAGCCTGCAGCTAAAGCCACTAGAGTTCCTTCCAGATTTCACCTGTTTGAATTGGCCTGGGAGTCGATCCCAAAAAAAGAATCTGCTCCTCGTTTCTGGGCCTTCGGGAATCGAAAGTTAACGCCAAAGCTTTAGACTTAATTTTAAGTTAAGTTTGCCCGCACCTGCACACACACGCAGTTTTAGCTTTCCTGCTGTCACTGTCTAGACAGTATGTTTGAAAAGTGATAGCTGCAGCAACATTGATGGTACAGCTTTACTGTACATCAAGGGGAAGAGAAAAGAAAATGTAACATTTGTACCAAACAATCACACGACTTGGCCAGTGACAAAGTACCTACCCACCTATCGACAGAGGAGAGTTGGGTGCAACTTAGTCAGCCTTTTTAAGATCGTTTAGAAGCGTTAGCACTCTAAATTTCCATACTAAGGTCAAGAATAATGAATGTTGTGCTTCTTATCAGGATCAGAAGCAAAATTGTTCATGGAGGAAATTGCTTATGTTACGACTGCACAGAGACACAAACAGAAGGGTAATGTAATACATAAAGCCATAATACAACTCCTCAGAAAATAGTCTGTTCATCAGATCTGCCATTCGTTTCTAGATTGTAATGTGGAATCAGGGTCTATTACAGAATTTGGAAATGATCCCTGTGTTTTATTCTTCATGTTTCTTAATGGCTTGTTTATAAGTTCCCTCATTTTGTTGCCATCCATCTAAGGATGGGTACCAGAACCCGGCACTTAATAAAAGACCGAAGTTTCGATAAGCTGTGACGTTAACGGTTCTGCTGTCAGTACTGGAGAAATGTAAAAAAAAGAAACAACACAAGAGAACTCACACTTATATAGTTACACTTAATTTATAATGAGTCCAGCTTTTTTAGAGTAGGGTTAGGTTTGGGGTTTAAGTGTTGTTACCCTGTTCTCAATTTCAGTTTTTAAGTAAAAAAATTTAATAAAAATGACAGATAAGAATACCGTTAAAGTACTGAATCAATAAGTGGTATCGATAGAAGTAGTAATACCGTTAAAACCTTAACGATACCCCATCCCTACTTTCATCCTCTCCATCGTTTACCTTCACCAGTTCCAAGCAGTGATTTTTTTCATACTTAAAATATTGTAACTTCAGTTTGGTGGTCTTACAGCACAAATGTAGTTAATTAGAACTGAATAAGAGTTATATCCTATTAATATGGGGCAGAGGGAGGTAACAGAATGGTAATAATAATTCTGAATTGTTGCAGGTCAGTGTCACGTCAGTGCTGAACCAAATAGCATTGGGTCCGTAGTGTATCAAAGTGCATCAGAATGCTACTTTACCATATCGGATCATAAATGATGTTTCTTTGCATCTCATGCTCCCTTTGAAAGAGAGAGATACTCTCTTTTGCTAAATGGTGTGGCTTATTAGCCAAGGCTCATTAGACTGTACACACATGGAATGCTTTTACAGATAGTGTGGGTCATGTACACACTCCACTAGAGCTCTTATCTCATTATCGCTTTTCCTCGCATCCTAATGACCTCTTTGCTCCTTAAACACTTGCTCTCTAGGGCCAATCAATGATGGTGATTAATGCGTACCTGCACTTAATGATCAAGGTTACATGTCTTCATCTGGATTCCTCTGGAGTCTTCTGGCAGCTCTGCTGTGTAAAGGCTCTATTTCATAGGCGTACAGGAACCATGTTGTACCCTAACCATACTGTGGTGTATCACGCTTTAATGTATCACGCTTTAATTTTCCAGTGTATCTCCAATAACGCTGTTTCTGATACGCAGTTTTTTCCACACGGTCGTCGTCTCTGAACCTCATCCATGGAGTCGAACCGGCAAAACTATTTTCTATCGGAGCCACGTTTGTAATTGCGGTCTTTAATGTTTAAAATTTTGAGATTTCACATTTTTAGTCTGCGCTGTTTAGCCACAAATACCTAAAAAAAACCTGAACTTGTTAGTCCTGGAACACTTTCATATTTCTTGCGGGGTTAAAGGTTTATTAGCCCACGTCCACACCTACACAGGTGTTTCTGAGATTTTCTGTTTATTGTGCGTTTTCAAAAATAGCAAGCAACGGTATTTTAACGCCTCTAATGTTACAAAAATGCTTTTTATGAAGCTTTTAACTCTAGAATACTTTGCCGGCTCAAGGGTGCTAACCCACCAAAGACTGTCCGATTAGAGACTGAACGAAGATGATTCACGGGAATAACCCATTTATTGTCACCACTCAACAGACTGATTTGTTGTAGTTGCAGTAATGGT
>JBBMFX010059590.1:0-10901 GCA_037832545.1 Rhabdalestes septentrionalis
CAGCCGCGTCAGACGGAAAGCACAAAGAGCTCCGGTTAGCCGGTTTATGCTAAGCTCACCATAATAATCCTCAAAACACGACAAAATTGACTCTTCACTCACTCTGTACACGTGTAAACATCTGAAAACCAACTCGAAAGCAATCTCATAACATTCAGCCAGCAATAAAACCACATCATCTTAGTGTAAATGAACAATGTTCTTACTTTTGGACGAAAACATGAGACTCCCCCCGCAAGTGCATCTGGTGCATTTTCAGCGCGTCTCTGGAAAATTCTCCTGGAAAATCCATTCTTCTGTCCAAATATCCACATCAAATGTCTTCGAAAGTCCTCAGCTTAACTGGAATGCGTCTTTTGTGTCCATTGTTTGTGTTTAAACCTTGAAAATCGCCATTTTACGCTGTGCGCGCTCGGGACGAAAGCCAGAAAAAAACTGGATGAGAGGCTTTTTTATTGCAATTACGCCCATTTCTAGAATTCGGCCAACTAAACCAAGAGCATTTCACGTGAAAGCCAATTTTATTGGCTCTCATTCAGTACATGTGCCGAGCGAGTGCGGTGTGAATGGGTCATAGGATTGTCCATTTAAAAAAAGTTAACTTTGAGCGCGTCTGTGAGGGGCGGAGCTGTTTCTACACATGGTCTACACATAGGGGGGAGGGTTGTAAATCCTGCTTGTAACCTCGCAATGGGAATGATTAAAAGAAAACTGACAGGAGAATTCTCCAATCATGTTTAAAAATTAGTTTTTTAAGCCGGGGTCGGGGGCGGCCCATTTAAAGGGCCCGAGGCGCAACAACTACAGTGCTCATCATTAATGTTGCACTCAGAGAGATACATAAACCATTGCTATATTTTACAATGGCCACCGTTTACAGACCCTCAGGGCCATATTCCAATTTTCTTAGAGAGTTTGGACTTTTACTATCAGACCTTTTGGTTAACTCTGACAAAGTGTTGATAGCTGGAGATTTCAACATTCATGTAGACGATTCTAACGACACTTTATCACTTGCATTTATGGATTTATGGAAGCAAAATATAAATCGAGCAACTCACCGCTTTAATCATACCCTAGATTTAATTATATCCCATCGTATAGATATCTCTACTATAGAGATTTTACCTAAAAATCATGACATCACAGATCATCACCTCCTGATATATACTCTACCTGTATAACAGATTAGCTGTGTTCTCCCACATTATTGACCTGCTAGAAATATGAATCCGACGATCAAAGACAGATTCACTTGTAATCCGCCGGGTATGTCCCAATTTCTTATTAGACCCCTAAATTCAGACGATATAGATTAAATGATTAACAACGTGGGCACCATTTTTACCGATACATTAGACATTGCTGCTCCCATCAGATTAAAAAAAGTCAGAGATAAAACTCTTGCACCATGGTACAAAAGCCATACTCCCTACATACGGCCAAAAGAGAGCAAGTGTCACAACGCTTAAAGGTGAGGGAGGAGACGTCGGAGCAGATATCTCTGCTAAGAACGTTTTATTTTCTCAAACTATGTACAATGGACACACAACAGCACGATTCAGCAGAGAGGAAAGGAGAGGAGAGGAGATGGGATGAAGAGAGGAGGTGAGGAGAGGTGAGAGAGAAGATAAGGTCCGGGTTCATTAAATAGCCCCGCCCTTCAGTCCTGCAGTGCCCCCCAGTGGTCGCTGCTAGAATCATGACAGAACCCCCCCTCTAGGGTGCAACTCTGGGGCGCATAAAGGACCCACCCAGACCAACTGGTCGTGGAGGAGAGGGAGGGCGAGGGGTCCGAAATAGGGGCCACCAAGCTGGTGTTGGATGAGGAGGCGGAGGAGGCCATCTCCTTACATAGGAAGAGGCCGGGGTGAGAGACATGGTAACCTGCCGTCCATCACTTGAGATGCCTGAGTTCCTAGGTCTCGTCCGATGCTAGAGGAGGAGACAGGGCGGCGTCCGACGCTGGAGGAGGAGACGGGATGACCAAGTCCACACGGTCGGACAGGAGCCCGAAAGCAGGCCGGAACCGGATATCAGCTCGAGACCAGGTCCCCGAGGGGTCAGCACCGGTCCCGCCTCTGGAGCAGGTGGACTCGGCCCTGGTTGCGAATCAGGAGCAGGAGCTGAGGAACCCGACCCTGGTCGTGAGTCTGGTGCAGGAGCTGAGACACCCGACCGTGGTCTGGTCTGGCGGCTGGCAGCTCGGACGCTGCTGATCTGCCGGCTGGAGACTTGGACGCAGTTGATCTGGTGGCTGGAGACTTGGACCTGGCTGGAGACTTGGGTGTGACTGGTCTGGTGGCTGGAGACTTGGAGGTGGTACTGGTCTGAGACAAGATAGCAATGGAGGGAGCCTGAGTTGAAGGGAAAGGGACCTTAGGAGGAGGAGAGGAAAGATGGGCTGGTGACAAAGGGACCTGAACTGGCGAGGAAGAGACCTGAGCTGGAGAAGGAGAGGGCTGAGTTGGAGAAGGTGAGACCTGAGCTGGGGTTTTAAGACGAAACCTGAGTTTGGGAAGGTGAGACCTGAGCTGAGGTAGAAAGAGGGCGAGAGCCGTGGGACACGAGGGAGAGAGAAACGGAGAAAGAAAGGGAATGCGAATCAAAAAGAAAGAGAATCGGATGGAGAGTGCAAGCCAGAGAGAGAGATGGGCTTGGACTGACGGAATTGGACTGAGAAAGGGAGCTGGACTGAGAAAGAGTGCTGGACTGAGAAAGCAAGCTGGACTGAGAAAGAGAGCTGGACTGAGGAAGAGAGCTGGACTGAAAAAGGGAACGAGTTGGATTTCCAAAAACGGGTGGAGAGCCGAGAACGGACGGAGAGCCGAGAACGGGTGGAGAGCCGAGAACGGGTGGAGAGCCGAGAACGGGCGGAGAGCTGAGAACAGGTGGAGGAAGAGTGCGAGAGAGAAAGAGAGAGAGAATCGGAGGGTCCCTCTGTGAGTCTGGGACGAGGGTGGTTGCGGAGGTAGAGTTCCATAATACGACTGAGTGCTATTAACTCCTCCAGTGTCCCTGGCAGCGTGCGGTGGTCTAGCTCCTCCCTCCACTGGGAAGGCAAACCAGCGCGGTACTCCCTAAAGATAGTGGCTTCAATCCAATGTCTGAGAGCCGCTCAGTCACGAAATTTTTTTACATACTCGGGAACCGAGCGAGCTCACTGGAGTCGAAGCACCGACCAGGGGAGAGACGACTCACCGGCAGACTCTTCTTCCCAGCACCGCCATCTTCGCTCCGCCGAATCCCAGAAGAGGCCTGTGCCTGGAGAAGCATGGAAACCGCGATGTCTCATGGACGGTTTCGTTCTGTCCCATCACCTCCACTAAATCTACATCATTAGATCCAATCCCAACCAGATTCTTAAAAGAAGTGATGCATACGGTTGGAGAGCCACTTCTAAATGTTTTAAATTCCTCATTATATCTAGGTCATGTCCCTAAACCTTTCAAGCTGGCAGCTATTAAGCCTCTTCTTAAAAAATCTAACTTAGACCCAAATAAAACATCAAATTACAGGCATTAAAATGGTTTAGATCATACCTGTCTGATCAATACCATTTTGTAGATTTAACTGGAGATCCGTCTGGTGTAATGCCAGTGAAATGTGGGCTCCCACAAGGGTCAGTTTTAGGACCTTGGGTAACATCATTAGAAGACATGGGATGAGTTTCCATTGTTATGCAGATGATACTAAATTATATATTTCAACATAACCAGACATAATCTAGACTAACTGAATGTGTCCAGGACATTAAAGATTTGATGACAAAAATCTTCCGTTTACTAAATACAGATAAGACAGAGGTATTACTTATTGGCCCAAAAACCAGCACACAACAGTTTTGACAATTCAGTCTGCGCTTAGAAGGATGTACTGTTACTACCAGCTCGACAGTAAAAAACCTTCAGCTCGACAGTAAAAAACCTTGGTGTAATATTAGATTGTCCTTTGAAAATCATATTATCAGTATCAAAAAAACATCCTTTTTCCATCTTAGAAATATTTCCAATCTTAGGAGCATCTTATCTGACACAGAAAAGCTAGTTCACGCATTCATGACCTCTAGACTGGATTATTGTAATGCATAACTAGGTGGTTGTCCCGCATCCTCAATAAACAAGCTTCAGTTAGTCTAAAATGCAGCCGCCAGGTTTCTCACTAGATCCAGAAAATATGATCATATAACCCCAATATATCATCCCTGCACTGACTACATGTTCAGTCTAGAATCAATTACAAAATAGTATAACTTACATACAAGGATTTAAATGGTTTAGCTCCCACATACCTAACCAAACTTCTGATACGCTACAATCCACCACGTTCCTTAATATCGTAAAACTCCAGGCTCCTAGTACTTCCCAGAATCTCAAAATCTACAAAACGGGGTAGCGCTTTTTCAGATTTAGCTCCAAAGCTTTGGAATAACCTTCAAGTCAGTGTTCGTGGCTCAGACACAGTTTCCCAGTTCAAAAGACTCAAGACGCATCTCTTTAATCTAGCATACACGTAACTCACCCTATAAACTCATACTCCAGTACTGGCGTACTGCATTCTGAGTGGCCACTATGCTGTTCTTTATCTATTCACCCATCCCGAGGCATCTGAGATCGTGCCAGCTCCAGTGAACTAAACCAACCCTGCGAGGTCCTTGAGGCATCCAGAGAAGGACCAGCTCCAGCCAGACTCTGCTTCATGAGTGTCTTTTCTTTCTGTCTTTTTTTTCTCACTGAGTCAACCTGAGGAGGACGGGTTCCCCTTTTGAGCCTTGAGTCCTCCCGAGGTTTCCTCCTACATCCTCCTACACTCACTAGGGCTTACTCACTAAAGCTGCTTTGTGACAACCTGGTTGTAAAAAGCACTATACAAATAAAATAAAATGGAATTAAACTGAATTACCATTCCATTACTACGTACTAGTTTACCTCAGAAAAACTATTTTTATGGTGGAAATGGGAGTTTATGTTTTAGCATTGTTGAGGTAAGATCATTTTAATGTTGTTTTAAGATTATTAAATGATATTGTACTAAATACCATAAAAATAAATGTAAATGTAAGCTTATGGTTCAGCATTGTTGAGGTAAGATTGTTTTTAAAAGTTTTATTAACATTACTATGAGATATTTTACCTCAGAAAACCTATTGAGAGGCAGTTGATTAGCATTGCATTACTAAGTAATATTTTACCTCAGAAAACCTGTTTTATGGAGGAAATGAGAGCTTATGTATTAGCATTGTTCAAGTAAGATCATTTTAAAATGTTTTATTAACATTACTATAAGATATTTTACCTCAGAAAAACTATTTTATGGTGGAAATGAGAGCTTATGTTTTAGCATCGTTGAGGTAAAATCGTTTTTAAATGTTTCATTAACATTACTATAAGATATTTAACCTCAGAAAACCTACTTTTACGGTGGAAATGGGAGGCAGTTGGCTAGCATTGCATTACTATAAGATATTTTACCTCAGAAAATCTGTTTCATAGAGGAAATGAGATGTTTTAGCATTGTTGAGGTAAGATTTTTAAAAAATGTTTCATTAATATTACTAAGAGATATTTTACCTCAGAAAACCTACATTTACGATGGAAATGGGAGGCAGTTGGTTAGCATTGCATTACTAAGTAATAATTTGCCTCAGAAAAATTGTTTTCATGGTGGAAATGGGAGTTTTGTTGGGAATTGTTGAGGTAAGATCATTTTTAATTTGTTTTAAGATTATTAAATTATTTTGTACCTCAGAAAACTTGTTTTTATACTGGAAATGGGAGGTAATAGGTTAGCATTTCATTACTAAGTAATATTTTACCTAAGAAAACCCGTTTTAATGGTAGAAATGGGAGCTAAAGTGTTGGACTTCATCATTACGTAATAGTTTAATAGAAAAATTGTTTTAATGGTGGAATTGGGAGGGTATGTTTTAGCATTTTTGAGGTAAGATAGTTTTAAAATGGTTTATTAACATTAATTTGAGATATTTTACCTCAGAAAAACTGTTTTTATAATGGAAATGGGAGCTAATGTGTTAGCATTGTTACTAAGTGACAGTTTTTCATGCTGATGAGCAAATTGTAGTATCCAATGGACTTTAATGCGATCTTTATTAAACTTCACGCACCAATTAAGTAACTGTGTCAATATGTTCAGTGCGAAGTTAGATAGGCGCATACTGTGGCAAATATGTAATGTCATTCTGTTACCACTGTTTCTTACAAAAACGCTTAGCATATGATTGTTAGATGCTAATTATACCAACTATGAAGCAGTATACAATGCTTCTGTTGCACACTTGAATGAAGGAATGTCCTCACTGGTGTGCTGGATTAAGATTTTATTTTTCACAACTTCATTACACGTTACTGCCACGTTCATCACTCGATTTCCTCTCTCTTTCTTCCTCCTTTCTCTCTCTCACTACAATAGACTTATCTCTGTGCGTGTCCGGCCATCTACCAGTGAACTAATGTATCAACAGCGAAAATTAGAAAACAAAGGTCACAAACTCATGGAGGGGCAGCCACAAAACAGAAAAATGAGGGGTACACTACACTTCCGCAATGTATTCACAAATTTGTTTTTTGGTTTTTTTTACATTTTATTATGTTACAGCCTTATACTAAAATGTATTAAATTAATTTTTCCTCAGAATTGTACATACAACACCCCATAATGTCAACATGAAAAAAGTTTACTTGAGGTTTTTACAAATTTATTTTAAAAAAATTCCTTCACTGCAACTGAAAATCAGGCTTACTGACCCAACACCAGTAAGATGTACTTATGTGTCTGTACCAAAACCACTTCAAAGAAATCAGATGTACATATGTATTCACAGCCTTTGCCATGAAACTCAAAACTGAGCTCAGGTGCATACAGTTTCCCCGATCATCCTTGAAGTTTTTCTGCAACTTAATTGGAGTCCACCTGTGGTAAATTCTCTTAATGGGACATGACTTGGAAAGGCACACACCTGTCTATATAAGGTGCTACTTTTGGCAGTTCATGTCAGAGCACAAACCAAGCATGAAGTCAAAGGAACTGTCTGTAGACCACCGAGACATGATTGTCTCGAGGCACTAATCTGGGGAAGGCTACAGAAATATTTCTGCTGCTTTGAAGGTCCCAGTGAGCAAAGTGACCTCCATCATCCATAAGTGGAACAAGTTCAAAACCACCAGGACTCTTCCTAGAGCTGGCCGGCCATCTAAACTGAGCATTCTGGGGAGAAAGGCCTTAGTCAGGGATGTGACCAAGAATCCGATGTCACTCTGTCAGAGCTACAGAGGTCCTCTGTGGAGAGAGGAGGACCTTCCAGAAGGACAAATATCTCTGCAGCAATACACCAATCAGACCTGTCTGGTAGAATGGCCAGACGCAAACCACTCCTTGTTAAAAGGTACATGGCAGTCCACCTTTCAATTTGGTGTGAATGCCAGGCATAACATTTGGAGGAAACCAGGCACTGCTCATCACCAGGCTTATGACATCCCTACAGTGAAGCATGGAAAGATGACTGCAGCACTGCACAGAGACCTCTTGAATGAACACCTGCTCCGGAGAGCTCCAAACCTCAGACTGGGGCAACGGTTCATCTTTAAGCAGGACAACCACCCTCAGCACAGCCAAGATATCAAAGGAGTGGCTTCAGGATGACCCTGTGAATTTCCTGCAGTGGCCCAGCCAGAGCCCAGACTTGAATCTCTGGAGGGATATTAAAATGGCTGTGCACTGACACTTCCCATCCAACCTGATGGAGCTTGAGAGGTGCTGCAAAGAGGAATGGGCAAAACTGGCCAAGGACAGGTGTGCCAAACTTGTGGTATCCAATTCAAAAAGACTTGAGGCTGTAATTGTTGCCAAAGGAGCTTCGACAAAGTATTGAGCAAAGGCTGTGAAACCTTATGTACTTGTGATGGAATGAGGCTGTAACATAACAAAATGTGGAAAAAGTAATGCGCTGTGAATAATTTTCGGAAGCACTGTATATATTTGTCTGTAGAATTTAACCTGCAACAAAATGATATTAGATGGAAATTGAATTCAAATCTACTTAACGACCACAATTTCCAGGAACAAATGAAACAAAAGATTCGTCTCTTTTTAAAATTCTATGATAATGGTGAGGTATCATCTCCTATCTTTTAGGACACTCTGAAAGAGGTGCTAAGAGGGAAAATCATATCAATAATTTTCCACAAGAAAAGATGTGGAATTACAACACAATTTAAAATTCTTAATTTAAATGAATTTTTGCTTTTCATGACAAGGACTGATGCTAATTTAAGAAATCACGTTGGTGAAAGTTGAAAAATATTTGAATATACATTCATTTTATAACATTTTGGGAGTGCAAACAGGAGGTGGCCATTTTTGTTTTTGTGAGTGTGAGTTTTACCAACTTTGCTTTCCCTGCAAAAAATAAACAATGCATAATAATCAGTGTTGTTTATCAGTTACATATCTCAGACTGTTCTATAAGTAACACATGTAAATCCAGTAGCACTGAGAATATATGAAATTGACATTTTTGAGGTTGTTTTCTAACAAGTGCATAGTGCAAACAAACTGGTATTTGAAGGATTAAAAACTAAAAAAGAATGGAAATGTATACTTATGACAAGTACTGATGTTAATTAAACACTTTATGCAGTAAAAATAGAAAAAAAGCTTAAATATAATAAAAATCACAGACTTAATCTGTTGGTGGCCACGAGGACGCTGAAAGGGTAGCAAAAATGAGGAGGGCCAAAGGGTTAAATAAATTAGAGAAAAACACAAAATAAGAATGCCACAGAATATCCTAAAGCAAATAAAAGAGGTTAGGAATGAAATTAATACTTTAACAACAACAGAAATTAGTGTTTTTGAAACAGAGACATTGTGTAAGTGGCCATAATTCAATGATTTTCACAAAGCATTAGAAATGAGGACTTACCTGCGAGGAATTCGCCCGTGTAGCGTGATGGGAGTGCTCAAGCGCGGAGTGTGGCGAGAGAGCAGCCACTTTGATCTATGAATGCTCTAAATACAGAGATAAGTTCCCACCAGGAACTGACATTCACAATCATGCGCAACCAGATAGAGTACTCACGATTTGATGAGGTCTTCAGGGTTGGGCGACTGACTCAATGGCAGAGCGAAGAGGAAGCTTCCACTTCCTGTTTATATATCGCTCGTTCCCTTTGACCTTGACGTGTCACTTGGTCGTGTATGTGACAGTACCCCCTCCTCCAGGACCGACTCCAGACAGTCCAGGACAATAGGATACCCGGCGACGGTAGTCCTGGATGAGAGCTGGGTCCAAGATGAACCATCCAGGGACCCAAGACCGCTCTTCCGGGCCGTAGCCCTCCCAGTCGACGAGAGACTGGGTGCCCCGACCACGGCGTCGCGAGTCCAGGATCCTGCGGACGGTGAAGGCACGACCACCGTCGATGATCCGAGGCAGGGGATGGTTCGGTGCAGTGGGAGCCAGGGGGGAGGTGAACACCGGTTTCAGCTGTGAGTGGTGAAAAACGGGATTGATCTGCAGGGAGGCAGGCAGCTGAAGCCGAAAGGTGACAGGGTTAATCCGATGAGTAATCCTGTAGGGGCCGATGAACATGGGAGATCATTTCTGTGACTCAGTTCACAAACGGAGATTTTGAGTAGATAAATAGACCCTGTCACCTACATGGAACAATCGTCCCGGGGGGTGCCGACAGAGGTGCTGGCTGGAGTAGCGTTGATTGGCTTTGATGATAGCACGTCGTGCACAATCCCATCCCCGTCAACACCTGCGGACCAATTGTTGGGCTGTTGGTACATCAACCTCCGGCTCCTGATGGTCAAACATCGGAGGTTGGAAACTGTAGCATACCTCGAATGGGCTCATTCCGGTGGCAGAGGAGGTGAGCGCATTGTGGGACATCTCAGCCCAAATGAGGTAGCCGGCCCAGGAGCACTGTCTGTCGGCGACGAAGCAACAAAGGAAGCGCTCCAGCTGTTGATTGGTCCGCTCCGTCTGACCGTTGGTCTGGGGGTGATATCCGGAGGAGAGACTACACGAGACCTCGATCAGACAGCAGAAGGCCTTCCAGAACCTGGCCACGAACTGGGGCCCTCTGTCCAAGACGATCTCCTTGGGGAACCCATGCAAATGGACTATGTTTTCGACAACCAACAGAGCTGTGAGTTTAGCAGAGGGGAGCCCCGACAGAGCAACCAGGTGCACGGCCTTGGAGAAGCGGTCCACGATGGTCATAATGACAGTCTTGCTGTCGGAATCCGGGAGGCCCGTGATGAAGTCAAGTACAATGTGCGACCAAGGGCGACAGGGGACCGGTAGAGGGCGAAGGGGTCCCGGAGTTGGCTGGTTCGAGGTCTTAGCCCTGGCACACACCGCACAGGCCTTCACGAAGTCTTTGATGTCAGACGCCATCCTGGGCCACCAAAAGGCACGTTGAATGAGCGAGGTAGTATGGTTGACCCCAGGATGACCAGCGATGGCCGACGAATGTCCCCACCGGAGAACCTCAGTCCGCAGAGGAGTGGGGACGTAGAGGTGTCCAGCAGGGACGTTTTCCGGTGGGGGCTCCAAGGTCTGTCTCTGGCGTACTCTGTCTTCCAACTCCCACCGGAGGGGCAAAACAATGAGACCACCCGGGATGATAGGCACGGGGTCCGTCCGGGGTTCGTCGTCCTGGTGAACTCTGGAGAGTGCATCAGCCTTGGCGGTAGGAGATGTTCATATTAAACTGTTCGAAAAATTGTGCCCACCACGCCTGCCGGGGGTTCAACTGCTTCGCATGCTAGATGCCTATAAGGTTTTGGTGGTCGGTCCAGACAAGGAACGGGTCATGGCCGCCCTGAAGCCAGTGACGCCATTCTTCCAGAGCCCACTTGATGGCCAACAG
>JBBMFX010059612.1:0-10901 GCA_037832545.1 Rhabdalestes septentrionalis
TTTGTCTCCACTCTACGTGCCAATGGTTCTGCCCCTTTTATGAAGGGACTCTAGTAATTGGTTAAACCAAGGAGCGCATGTCAGCATGAGCCAATCAGAGGCAGAGACTGTAATGCGTCCAAAGCGAGGGCAGAGAGAGAGAAAAAAACCCACAATTATTAGAGTACTCTCAGAGGCGGTCGACTAGTGCCTTTATAGTCGACTAATCAACTAGTTGACTTTTGTGTTAATGCCCTAATACATATATTTTTTTTTCATGTAAATTAAATTAATTTCTTACTGTATTTACGCAGCTTAAACCAAAAAATTACAGTGCATACCAAAGAAAAAGCCAGTGTGTTAAGCACAGTGCAGTCTATACAGGGGTAAGATCCATATTTTACATTCTAGCACTGCAGGAGTAGGTGTAAACTGTACAGTACAAATATTGGTTTACCGTTTAATTTTCTTTAAGGCTAATAAATTAAAAATGACATTAAATTGTTTTGGGAGCATATTTAGGGTTTACACTATAAAATGTATGTATGTACACAATGAGTATATTCACAGAGTGCAACTCAAGTAATTTTGCACATAAGAGAATCTAATCTGGTGTATTGGATGAGTGTGTTTGTTTTTGCATGGGGCGATCTTCTGGAAGGCCTTTGTTGCAGAGTCTAATAGCTGTTGGAAGGAGAGACCTGCGGAATCAGCAGCTTGCCACTGAATGGTCGCTTAGCTACCATTCTCCCGTCACTCGCCACCTCCACGTTGTCCAGAGGACATCCTAGAACAGAGTGGCCCTCTGGGTCAACCTGTTCAGTCTCCATAGATGTTCATCGTAAAAGATGGCTGATGCTGCTACAGAGTATAAAATGTCTTCAGGAGTGGTCCCTTCACTCTAAAAGACCTGAGCTCCTGAAGCAAACCTGCTCTGCTCTTTTTTGTAGAGTGCATTTGTATTATGAGTCCAGTTCAGTTTATTGTTTAGAAGAGCACAAAGACACCTGTAGCTCATCACAGCCCCAATGTCCATCCCCTGGATGTTCAGTGGTTGCAGAAGAGGATGATTGTGTCTATGGAAATCTACCAGTAGTTCCTTGTTTTTTCCTGAGTTGATCTAGAGGTAGTTATGCTAGGACCAGTCCACAGTCCCTGGAATATCCTTTGCATTGCCTGGCATCCCCATCAATGTTGAGGCTGACAGTTGCAGAGTCATCATGACAACACTTGAGATGATGCCATCTGAATTCACGGTCTTCTTGGCTTTAATTCTCCTTAGTTCCCTCCTAACCCAGATAGTTGGAGACATGAGCTGGATGTGCACTAAATGCTGTGGTTGGGGGGTAGGGGAGAAGTGAATGGAGTATTTGGAGACGGTGTGAAGTGTCTGAAGTGGAACAGAGGTGGGGATGGGTGTGGGGGTATTTGTAGCCGATGTTGGAGATATCACCAGGGATGAATCAAACCTACCAAAGGACTGATTCATTTCATTTGCCCACCTCACATCCCCTCCTGACAGAGTTTTGTCTTTGTGGCCTGAGATTGTTCTAAGGCCACTCCAGACTCTCCAGACCCTTTTCAGCTCCTAATTGTCTCCTAATTTGAAGGCCCCCTTGATTTCTGGAGAGATCCATGGTTTGTTGTTGGGGAAGCACTGCACAGTCCTGGTGCATACAGTGTTATCCACACAGAAATTAATGTAGTCCATAATGCAGGTCACAAGGCAGTCCTTTAAGGCCTCCTCATTGTCCTCCGACCATCACTGCACTTAGCAGTTGACTGCTGGCGGGTGACTCCCTGTGCACTCACAGTGCTCATACACAAGGACAAGGGGCACAAGGTTGTGATCGGATCTTCCCAGGAGAGGGAGAGGTAAAGAACGGCCCTGATCTCGATGCCGCAGTACATAACAACTATCGTCCTACTTCGAAAATTTCATTCATTTCAAAGGTTTTGGAAAAAGTTGTATTATCAAAGTTTACTTCTTACCTGGATACACATAATATTTTAGAACCGTTTCAATCTGGTTTTAGAGCACTGCATCATACCGAGTGTGCATTGCTGAAGTTCACAAATGACATTCTGCTGTCCATTGATTCTGGATCTTCAACTATCTTAATACTCCTGGACTTAAGTGCTGCATTTGATATGGTTGATCATAATATTCTTCTGAATCGACTTGAGTGTGTCTTTCAGGGTGCAGGGTTTAGCTTTAAGTGGTTTGCCTCATACTTAAGGGGGAGAACTTTCTTCATAAATATTGGATCTTTTACTTCTCACCTATCCAGTGTGGTGTTCCACAGGGATCCATACTTGGGCCTCTTTTGTTCTCCATTTATATGCTTCCTTTGGGCTCAATTCTCCGGAAACATAACATCAATTACCATTTTCATACAGATGGCCTCCAATGATATTTTCCACTCAAACCAGGAAATGACATTTCATTTGATCATCTTTTGTCATGTCTTAGTGAAGTCATAACCTGGATGGCAAAAAACACTTTGCAATTTAATGAAAATAAAACCAAGGTGTTGCTACTGGGCCCTGCTGTTACTAATAACTCTATCAAAACACAGTTGGGTTCTGTAAGTAACAACCTACACGACTATGTAAAGAATCTTGCTTCTACATCATAGGATGTTTTTAAATCGAGTTTAAAGACACATTTTTATTCATTAACATTTGGGTGATGTTGTGCATGTATTTTGCATAATTAATTTGTGTTAAATTGTTGTGTTATGAATTTTCATTTTAATTGGTCTTGTATTTGTTTGATCTTTTGTTGTTTATTTTTATTGTAAAGTACTTTGGATCAACTATGGTTGTGTTAAACTTGTGCTCTATAATTAAAATTTGACTTGACTCGACTTGATCATGATAACATGTGAGAATTCCCTAGGGAGGTACTATGGTTACATGCTAATGGCTTACAGCTCAATGTCTCTGCTGCAAAGTTGTGCTTTCAAAGTAATGTGCCCAGGGAAAAAACATCTGCAATTCACAAACACTGCCAGTCCCCCTTCCTTGTCCTGACCACCCTCGGCAACCTGGAATTCAGGCAGTGTCATGCTTGTGTCCAGAGTTAGTGGTGTTACCCAGGTCTGATGCTACACTTCCGGAATTCAGTCTGAAGGGGTACTGATGTGTGTGTGGGGTGGGGGACTTAAGGGGAGGGCTTAAATATCATATCATCTGAATAAATATGACAGCACCTCAGCTGATTATATTATTTAAATGGAAAAATAATTTTGTAAGTAATTTTATGGGTAGATTTGCACACCCCCTTTTTTGAGATTTTTTAAATGAACTCAGATATGGGAGAAACATACATACTGTGGATTAGTACACATGCAGCAAAGCTTTACTTCATTGCACATTCGCAAGCAAAAATCATTTAAAAATATCAGACACAGTATTACTTATAAAAAGCAGCCTTAACACAGCCTTCATGCGCATCAGCTGGAAACATTTGCCGCTGAAAGCCTTTATTGCTGAAAGCATTTGCTGCTGGATCCTATATAAGAATTAATTACAAACAAAAACGTTTATTTATTTATTTATTTATAGATTAAACTTGACTAATCAAAATATTCACTCTCTTTTGGTCTAACACTTGTAGCTTATTGCTCATACGAGTTCTGAAAACCCAAATAGGAGTAGACTACAAAACTAAATAGAATTGTATAAAAGCCAATAATTCTTCTTCAGTCGACTGTACTGAAACAGAACTCAATAATTGATTAATTAGCTCACACGATTTTTTCTCTCAACTGAGAATAGTTTGGAATAAATATGTATTTAATTCACAGTGCTAAATTAGAACATGGCCTAAATGATATTAATCTGATCTGCCGTATAGGCACTTTACCGTGCTATACGGATGTGTCCTTAAGACTGAGTTACGTCATCTGTCACCATAATTTGGACCCTTTTTTTTTCTGCTTTCTCTTCAAGATCTAAATGCAACACGCATACAAATGGAACCTGTCCAAAAGTAAAGGGATGCAACAAACATTCACCCTTATCACTTCCACAAGAAACCAATGCTGCACCACACAGTTTCTATTTTAAAATATTAGATTGTGGGTTGCCAGCTGCTTTGCAATGCAAACCACACCAAATTGTCATCACCATGAATTTTTCAAGCGTTACACAATGCTCTATCTCAGCCAGTTCATCACACCACTCCAAATCACCTTCTGATAAAATATTTTTTCTTCTTTCCACCCTCTCTGTTTCCATCTGTTAGTTGAAAATCCTGGTTACACATCAAATTTTTTTTATAAAATGGGATGGGTATGGAGTAGTATGCTTTAATTACTTTCGCCGTTGGTGCTCAGCTGAACACTAGGAAGTGTATCCAATGCACAACAGAATTTATTATTGTCTCAGAATGGTGAGATTAATGCTAGAAACCTTAAAGATGTATTTTGGAAAAAAACTCTTGAACCTAATTCCCCAGGTTCTAATTGATATAATACATTCTAACTACTCTTAAGTATGGAAAACTCCCTCTGTGTATGCAAATTGGAAATATACTGGCATATTTTCGCTGGTTCGGTCTGTTTTGTGAACTTCATCTGTCAATCACAAAGATTTCATGTGCCTTGCTTGGCAGCCACCATTTTCACAGTTCTGACACGCCTCCTCTCTCTTTGCTCTCTCTCTGCCCCCACCTGCTCATTCTCTCTCTCCTTTCCGCTGCATCTTTGCCTTTCTAACTGACAGAGACAGCTGAGATTCAGGTTTTTTCCTGAATCAGGCTCTGCTTGCTTCTTGTTTTTTTTTTCTTCCTTGACTTTACCTTAGGACAGTGAGAGAAGTTTATCTGGTTGGGGCTCTGATTGGGGAGCTGTTGCTCCGGTGTGCTGACCCTCTCAGACTGGAGGGAATTTTCTGGCGGGAGCATAAGGAGCTCCTTCCAATTTCTGATTGGCTTGGGTAAATGCCTTTCATAAAAGGAGGTAAAATTTGCCAGTGGAAGTTTGTCCAAATGGTAGATGATTCTACAGGATGATTCTTAATTTCTGTTCCTCAGCTATTGTCCTGGCACTAAAAAAGTTCTCTGTTAATGATATAATAATTTTTTCTCTGTGTCAGTCAGCTTCATATAAGAGTGGGCTCATGGATATAATTTGTGAGGTGTCCCATGATACTGAGACAGCACCATTCCCTGAGGCCTTTTCCTGCAGCACCCACCTACAAAAGGCAGTGTTGGATCTGGCAGTTTCAGCACTGGAGCAGAGTGAACAGCTCCTTTAGACTTTCAAACCTTTTGGTTTCCCCTTAAGGTGAGTGGTAAGTGGTGCTACCACTGTACTAAATGACGAAAAAATTTACAAAGCCCAGGAACTTCTGTAGTTCCTTAAATGTAGAGGGCTTTGGCCACTCAGTCACTACTCTCATCATACTACTGTCCATAACCACACCCTCCAGACCTATCCAATAACCCAAAAAGGAGATTTTGTTAACATGAAACTCTCACATTTTGGCTTTAACATATAATTAATGTGCAAGAAGGGGATAAACATGTTTTACGTGTTCTGTGAAGATCTTACAGTAAATAAGAATGTTGTCCATGTAGGTGATTACGATACAGGTAATGCACAGAAGTGGTACTAAATGCTGTCTTCCACTCATCACCTGCCCAAATGCACACAAGATTATATATGCTATGCAGGTCGAGCTTCGAAAATATGCTAAAACCGCAAAGCTGTTTGGCAGCTGGGAGAATGAGTGAAAGAGAATGTTTTACAGTGACTGCATTTAACCCAATATAATCTATACATCGGCATAGTCCCTCATCCCTCTTTTCTATAAAAAAGAAACTGGCTGATGCAGGAGAGGGGGACCGGCGAATATACCCCATTGCTCTTGTCTCTTTCTCAGAGGGAGGTTTCATTACCAGGCAGGAGGTCAATCGCACAGTCCCAAGATTGATGAGGAAGGAGGCGTGCTGCATTAGATACACTGAATACCTCTGCTAGATCATGGCACTGCTAGGGTATTTGCGGCGGAACCTCACCATCAGGCTTTCTATAGATGTGGTACTTAGATAAGTGGTAGCACAATGTGGGAGGCAATTATCTCCCCAATGTCTAATGACAGCAGTACCATAGTCTAGCACAGGGTTATGCTGTCTTAGCCAGGGCAAATCCAGAACCATGAGGGGTACCTAGTGTTCTAACACATAGAATTGAATCTTTTCCCCAAGCCCAGGGTCTATCCTGATGGTAACCAGTTTCATTTCCCATTCCACTGATCTGCCCACTATTAAATATCCATCTTAGGAATGGGCTCAGCTAATTTCTCCACCGGAAATCCAAATGAGGTCACCAGACACGAAATTCCCAGCCGACCTGGAATCTAGGGCTGAAATAAACACTGAAAAAATTATCATAACAAACAATAATTCACCCTAATATTACATTGATTCTTTTCTGGATGAGGCACTGAAGACATAATGGACTTTGAGGGAGGAGTAAGCAGCCACTAGGTACTCTCTATTTCCACAGTATAAACAGAGTCCATCATCCATTCTCTTCAGCATTCGTACCAACCTTCCAACCACCTCAGTAAGATGCACCAGTAGGTTTCGGTGACTGGCCACCTCGCGTTGAATGGGGTCTTCCTGAGCTGGCAAGGGAACTGTGGATGTGGCTGGGATCATCTGTCATGGCTGCTTAAGGAACAGGATGCATATACAGTCCCAGTTCAAGTGTAAAAGCCATATTAATGTAACTCAAGTGTTCCTCGTGCTGAGCGAGCACACACAAAATATAACACAGTTAATTCACGAAAATGCCAGAGGACCTTTTCCCCTGGTTGCTATGAATGGAGATTCCTGCGCACTCCGAAACTGAAAACTTCAAACACATGTTTCACACTGTTGTCCTTAAACTCCTACAGACCCAGCATGGGTTAAGTCTGCTGAGAGAAAGAGAATCAGGGACAGCAACACACACTCTGGTTACTCAGAGCTTCCCTTCCTTTTCTTCCGTGACTGAAGGAGAGATATTTTTCTTTAATTTCTTAGTTCATGTAACATCATTGACATGGCCTGGCTGTAGATAAAACTTCAGTGATCCTTCACAGATTCTGTGGTATATTCAGCTTACAAAACACACACACTCTCACAGACAACCAATCACACAACGTGGACAATTACTTATTTTCTCAAGACAGGTGCAGAAATATTATGAATCAGAACTAAATTAATAGCTTGGAAAATAAAGAAGAAACAGACAAGCACAATTTGTAAAATTAGAGACCCTCAGAATTTATTTGAAAATTGCTATGAGAATCTATATGCCATGTCATATGAAGTGACTATAATAAAACTTCTGTATTCACTTGACATACTTGAAGCAGAATTGGTAGACACAATAACAAGTCTAAAGAACAGAAATGCTCCTGGAAGTGATGGCTTCCTTTCAGAGTGGTACAACATTTTTAAAAGAGAGTTACACCCTCTGTTATTGGCCTCTTTCAACAAAACAATGAAAGAAGGCAAAGAGTGTTGGTTGGAAGTTTCAATATCTTAGCCTAGAAAGTTTGGTTTTAATAAAAATTCAGAGTGCGTCGAAATATCATATCAGGAACCAAAGGCACAAATGAAAGCCTACTCAAATACAAACCTACCTAGGTTAATGAGGGTGCTAAATATGTACAAGCACATCAGGATACAAACTGAATGTGGCCCAAAATTTAGTTGTTACCTTTAAATTATTCCCCAGCCAAAAAAAACAGCAGTAATATAATTTAAATGGGAGAATAGCACAATAAAATATCTTGGAGTGACTGTAACAAAGAAGGAGACTAAATTAGTCACAGCCTACTTCATGTAGCATGTAGCATGACCTCCAGCCTTTCTCTCCCTCACCACATCTACAAGAATATTATTATGCAGCGCAACTCCAGCCTTTGGTAAACTGCTGCAACTCAAACAAAATGGAAAGAAATAGAATAACGAACAGGAAGATATCACATACAAAGCATGGTCCCAAATGTGAACCTTTACTGAAAATCTGGTACAAGGTAGTTATACAAACTGGTGAAGGAGCTGTAAATCTTGAACTGGATAACTTATTTTTATAAAACATATTAACAATGGTCAAATAAGGGTGTTACAATTGTGCAAACATTACACAAAGGAGGCAAAATTAAAAGCTTTCAAGCATTAAAGGAGGAATTTGGTACAAAATTTTGGAATTTTGTAACCTCTTTATATATCTACAATTCAGGAACTACTTAAAAGCCTCAAACCAGATATGCCATTGGAACCATTCATTGTGCAAAACATTAAAAAAATAAGACAGGGAGAATCGGTACTACGCAGAACACAGAAGCAGAAATTCCATACTCGATATTAAAGATAAATAGGGCGTGGAGAGAATTCAGTTAGAAATTCATTGTCAGACACTTTCACTCCTAAGACTAAAAGGGCATGTCCTGTCACATGCACTGGTCATGACGTGCAAAGGTCATAGGAAATTAACGCGTCAACAGGCAACCACATTCCTCTGGCACTCAGTCATTAAGTTCATCGCCCATTCTCACTGACTCCTCAACTCATGTGAGTACTCCTTTAAATTATTGCACGATTGTAAACGAAGATTCTGGTGGGAATCATACTCTATCTCAGAGCATTCATCGAGCAAATTGCGTGATTCAACCAGCCCTCTTGCTTCTGTCCACGTCTGGGCTCTTCCCTCACACTATACGGGCGAATCAACAGCAGCAAGGTACATTCTGGTTCACCTCAATCCTGCGACAGAATGACCGAACTGCTTGTTGTGAGCTTAGCAGTCTGGGGTAGACTAGTGGCATTCGTTGAACAGCAGGGCAGTGAGATTGAGGGTCCTACACCCCAGCCAGCCCCTCCACCTGCCTTCTCAACTCCACAGCAAGGATTCTCCCCAAGATTTCACTCGGATAAATGGAATGGTCTAGACGGGAAGTGCAAGGTATTTCTGACTAACCTGTCTATGCTTTTTTAAGATTCAGTCTGACCGCTACCCCACTGAAAGGTCAAAGATCGCACTTCTACTCTCCCTTCTTCACCTGGGTTTCCTCGCTCTGACCGTTACTCATTTTATTGTTGGCAACTTTATTGACCACTCCTATGCTGTTCCGTTGGGTGTGGAATAAGAAGCATTATCCCAGCTGTTCACTATCACCGCCATTAATGGCCGACCCCTCCAACACAGCCCCATAACCCATAAGGTATTGTTCCTCTCCAATTCCTCATCAACCAACACCACAAAGTCACTCACCTCATTTCACCTCCTGTCATCTTGGGATACCCCTGGCTCCTGCAGCATGACCCTCTCATCTCCTGGTTACAACAAAATATCCTACAGTGGGGTTCAACCTGTTCATAGCTGTGTCTCATGGCGGGAGTTGTGATATGCTCTGAGAAGTCCCAAGACCCCGATGTCAATGCCAAAGCCATCACTTTGTGAAGAAGGATGAAGGACTCCACACATGCCTCGACTATCGAGGTCTTAATAAGGTGATGGTGATGAACGGCCGTCCGCTCCCCGGTCCATAACATTTGTGCTTAAGAATTTGCAGTGTAAACAATGGTGTTTACTTGAATATATTTTGGGAATGTAGTAAAATAAAGAAATTCTGGGACAGTCAAAAAAATACTACTGACTGAGCTCTATTTTGGAAGTGCTCTGAAATAGCCCACAACTTTTTTAAGATAGTATTTTTCAGTTTAAACATATGCTTTTCTACAGTCCATCACCCAGTGTGTAGTTAGTGAAGCATATATGTGTGTCCATACAGTTATACACATGTATTTATATCTTTATCCAGTGTGTTTTATTTTTATTCATCAATGGATTTCAAGCATGGTATATTAAGTGTATGATTATAACATTATTACGTAAAAGAAATTCCTGAATAATAGGATGAATAAAGTTTTCTGATTCTGATTACTGGATATTTGTGTGTGATTTGCATGTTGCAATCATTTTACAGTAAATTCTAGACTATAGAGTGCACCTGATAAAAAGCCGCATGCTCTAATTTTAGAAATATCAATTTTGTACTTGTACAAGCCACACCGGATCATAAGCCGCATGTGTCTCATGTTGTACTATGAGATATCTAAAGAGATTTTTTTTACTTTTAAACATTACGGTAACATAAACAAAAACATATCGCACACGGCTTTATTTTTTGAACAGTGTCTGTAACACGGCTACCTTTAAGTATACGTACGTATCAGTAACTCACACATTACGTGAGTATCTTATGCTTTTTTACTGAACAGTGCAGGAACAACATTCCATTTCCTAATGCCTGGTAAAAATGTACATGGTATATATACTGCAGCCTACCAGGAAAGGTCATTAATCACCATCTTCATCTTCCTTATCTTCGTCATGGGTGGGCCATGCCCGCCCCCCTGACTTATTCAGGCTGGCCTTGGGAATACGAGCCTCCGGGATTGGTCCGGGGTTTTTAGCTGCCTAAACACCCGTCACAGATGTGGCTAAGTTGCGCATAAAAGATATCAACTCGAAACAAGCCTGTAAAATGTGTGCCTTGCCAAAGGTCCGTCCGCAAATCCGTGTCTGGCGCCAGGTCTGGTTACAAGGCAAATTGTTTTGCCCAGTGGTTGAGAAACTCAGTTCTAGGTAGTATTATACCTGACCCAGTTAAACAGACGGGGCATACTATAACAGCCAATCTATATGCCATGCACCAGCCCAGTGGTAATTGGTGCTCTGGATTAAATGGATCTGACTTGGCAAACCTATTGCTGCTGTCGGGGAAAGAACATTCAGTACAATTGTGCTGAGTTTATGAGGATTTTCGATACTGTACTGTTAGATTAATTCTTAATTCTTTCTTATGTTATTATGCTATTTACTATTAGTTATTAGTTTGCTCTTATGTCTCTC
>JBBMFX010059642.1:0-10900 GCA_037832545.1 Rhabdalestes septentrionalis
ACACGGAAAACGAAACATACCGGGAACAGGACAGAAACAAGAGCGGGGCCCAAAAACCCCCAAATAGAAAAACCCTTAAACATAAAATTCACAGCAACCCTAACGGTTACCGTGACAGCTACATATAGTATAAATATTTGCTGTTGCAACTACAAAAAACCCCCATAACTCTTGTGGTGTAATAGCACACATCCATCCTGTGGGTGGAAGACTCCAGGTGCAAATCCTGGCAGGAGTGGGTGCAACTTGTTTAAAACAATACATTATTAGTAACTGTATAGTAAGTTTATTAATGAAAACCATATAATGTAACCTGTTGACTTTAATTTCCCCTCTTTTCCACCTTTCCTCTCTTCCTATTCCTAGAGGGCAAGTAAATGTATCTAAAAACAGACAAGCCAAACACAGTGGATCTTGTAATTGTATAGTTTCATCCTAAATAAACATATTATAGTACAATTACTTATTTTGTTATTTGTGTTGTGTTTGTGACGTGTGAATAATATGTATATCTATTCTTTACACATAAATTAATTGCTTTAAAACACTTTAAAGCCTTTAGTAACTTGCATATATTCAGAACAAATGAAATAATTTGATTAAAGTGTACAAAAAACTCCTTTCTCTTCTCTCTCCTCCCCCCCCCCCCTTCTCTTTGCTTCTCCCCACCAAAATCTTTTTTTTGCCTTTGTTTGGCTGAGTGGTTAAGGCGATGGACTAGAAATCCATTGGGGTCTCCCCACGCAGGTTCGAATCTTGACGACAATGGTGGTTTTTCTCTTGCGTCATTACAAGCATTAGTAAATAGAGTCATAAAAACAATATATTGACAGAAGTCTTGGCATGAATTTGTCTCTTAGGCTTTGCGCATTGCCCCTTACTCTCTGATGACATTATCCGTCAGTTTGGAGAGCGGTGCTTTGTGGACTCAGTTTGGATCCTTCTATTCCATCAAGAATGTGTCCGAGTGCTCAAGACAAGCTCCAGAATACATGGTTGGATGAGTTGGGTTTGGAAGAACTGATAGAATCCTGGTCTCAATCCCATCCAAAGCCTTTTGAGATTAACTGGAACGGAGACTGCAAACCAGGCGTTCTCCTCCAGCATCAGTGTTTGAGCTCATAAATGCTCGATGGACGCCATGCTATGCAAGTGTCTGTTGGTATAAGGGAGAAATGACTCGTTACTGTCTTTCATATAGTGCATATAAGTGCGATCATGTTATTCACATGGAGAGTGTGTTTGCTTGTGCTAGTTGAAGATCGTTTTATATGAAAGCATGAATTCCCTGACTGGGAATCGAACCTGGGCCGTGGTGGGGAGAACACCGAACCCTAACCATTAGACCACCAGGGAGGTGTGAGTGCTTTGTACTTTTCCCATATGTGTCCAAATACTTTGGTCTGAATCGTTTGCCTGTTTTTTAGCAAACTAAGCTATAGTACTGGCATGTCCCAAGATGTCAGGTTTTCATCAAAGTATTACAGTCACAAGATGATTAAAAATTTCAGTCAATAAGAGAAATTAGGGATGCTCTGAACAGGATTTTTGGCATTGATACCAAATACTGATTTTTTGTCTAGCTGATCGGCCAATAATAATGACAATTCTGATGCTTCAAGTTTATATAATTGATGTGTGATCTCTGATCACCATTAACTGTTTTCAGATTTAAAAATACTATAAATGTTTCTGTTTTTATATTTTTGTTATATTTTTACAGTAATTTTGTTATATTTGAGTTGAGTGTGTGCGTGAGTTCTCTCCTGTTGTGTGTGTGTGTGTGTGTTTCCGCGAGTTCCCTCGTGTTGTGTTTGTGTGCACAAGTTCTCTCCTGTTGTGTGTGTGTGTGTGTGTCCGCGAGCTCTCATGTGTGTGCGAGTTCTTTTGTGTTGTGTGTGTGTGTGCGAGAGTTCTCTCGTGTTCAGAGGCGCATCTTGTCAGCAGGCAGGGCAGGCAGGTGCTTGGGGCCCCCAAGCCACTAGATGGCGAACGAGAGCTGACACTTTAAAACTACGGTAAATAACTGGTTAGAGGGGGGGCCCCAACAGACCCTAAGATCGCCTCTGCTCGTGTTGTGTGTGTGCCATCTAGTTCACTCTCTTGTTGTGTGTGCGAGCGAGAGTTCTTTCGTGTTGTATGTGTGTGTGAGTTCGCTCGTGTTGTGTGTGTTCGCGAGTTAATTCATAATGCGGTCTTTTATAATTAGGTGATAAAGTACTGGGTTCAGTACCCATTCCTAGTCCTCACGTATTGACGTCATCAATTGTGATCGGTTCCTAAGATCGGCGAGTTTAACGAGTACTAATCGAGTCATAAAGTGTGATTATTGCCCGATACCGATCTTCGGCTGATCGATCGGAGCATCATGAGAAATGATTGAGAAATGATTGCCATTTTTACCAATTTGGACAGCACCATTCTTCCAAACTTGTGGACACAGTTTGGAGAAGATATACAGTCTTATGTTGCCTTTTTATATGGACTTTCAGAAATTCATGTAGACAAAATAAAATCTTTACATGGCAATGATCTCTTTCCACTCAAAACCCTAAACTATTCTGTAACTTAAAATCGTAGGAACTTGGGTCATAAAGTCACTTGTCACATGTTTGGACCATGGGCGTCTTCGCCATTCAACCAGAGATTTTCATCGAAGGATTATAGGCACAAGATGATTATGTACTTCAGGCAATTAATCCTGCATATAAGAAATTGAAACATATTACATGTACAAAGAATACTTATATACACGTGTTAATATATATTTTTATATGTATAAATATAAATATTTATTGCATATTCCTCTTGTATTTTGTAAAGTATTGTTTAGTAGCTTGTTTAGAATTGTCTTTACAAATTGTTAGTTTTATACAGTTGTGCTTGAGAGTCACCATCGACCGAAATCAAATTTCTTGTATGTGCTCGCTCACATGCTTGGCAAATAATTACAATTCTGATTCTGACTTAATCCATGACTAGGATCCACGACAAAGCCAAATAAATTTAGGAAAGCAACAACTCACTATACTTTTATGCATTGTGTAAAGTTGTTTAGAGATTCAGTCCAGACAGCAAACCTGTAATGGTAAACATCTAGGCCTGACTTAGACATTATTGCTCTGGTACACATGTAATTTTTCGGGTTGCCATGGCCTAGTGGTTAAGCTGAATCCTGCCGACAGCGTAGAGGATTTACAGAAATAAAACCATAAATAAGAAAGGTCCTTAATGGAGTCATAAAACATTCCAAACACCAGTGAATACAACACTATAAGGAGAAAGGACCTGGGACAAGCTTGTTTTCAGAGTTTAGGCTAGTCAAGTCAAGTCATGTAAGTTTTTATTGTCATTTCTACCATATAAAAAGTACACAGTAAAAACGAAACAACATTCTTCCAGGACCATGGTGCAACAAAAGAGCAGAACAGAACAGCATAGAACAAAACACAAGTGCAAACAGGCCAGAGTACAAATGCAACAATATAACTTAAAAAGACAAGACAAGACGGTGCACACTGACAATGGCTACATTCAGGGTAAAAACAGTATTTTGACCGGTATTTTATACAGGCAGCAGAGATGTACAAAGGATGCAGAACAGAGTTTATATGTGCAAAAATGCATTAGTAAATATGTGCAATTTTCCTCCAACTCATCACAGGCAAGTGAATTGACTCATCAGTGCACAGACATTGCCATGACATGCCATTGTCACAACATGCAGCACGGATTTCCAATGGTGTGTGTTTCTTTATCGGTTTAGTGGAGTGGATTCTTTCGCGAAACATTCAAGATTGAACAGCGCTGGTGCACTACTTATTTATGTTAAATGTGGGGGATTCAAACAAATAATTATGAAATGTGAAGGGGACACGTCCCCCTCTGGTTGAATGCCAATGTACGCCAGTGATGGTGCGCATCAGTGACAAGGGAACGAGGCACAGTCTGCTAAGTCTCTTTAGTTAGTTTAGTTTTGTAAATCGTTAGGGAATTTTCAGCAGCGTTTAGGCATTTTGTACTGCTGATATGGACACTAGATTACCAAGGGGAACAGGAAGTTCTTCGATTCTGGGTCCTTAACACTACTACGGTTTTATTTCCATACTGTAGTTAAGGACTACATGTATATAGAAATTCTGGAAGTTACAATTGGCTGTGATATAATTTATTATTGCCATCTGACAAGGCTTGTATATGCAGTGACCACTGAAAAGTAAGGCTTTTTCAGCTAAAGTAAGACTAAAATGACTTTGCCTTACACAGCTATCTAAAACAAGAAAACCAGTCTACCTTAGTTTTGGACCATTTAGCTAACCAGTTAAAACTGAAAAAGACTTGCTGCAGGACAAACAGCACAAAGTGGTAATATGGCAGATAAAACTAGTAAACGTCAAATTCAAAGTGAAATTTTTTGTCACCTATATACACATTTACATTGAGACAGTGTGGCTTCAGATTTTACAGGGTATAAAAAATAATGAGTAAACATATAAATAAATATATACAGAGGTGATCCTAGGATCTGTTGGGGCCTCAAACGAAAATTCACTGGGGGGCCCCCCTCTAACCAGTTTTTGACCGTAGTTTAAAGAGTCAGCTCTCGTTCGCCATCTAGTGGTGTGGGGGCCCCAAGCAGCTGCCTGCCCTGCCTGCTGGCAAGAATCGCCTCTAAATAGGGGTGGGGGTCACCTTTGGCAATGGTTAACCTAGGTAGAAAAATTTGCTACAGATAGCTTGTTGCATAATACCAGCAGTGGGACGATATTGGGACTGAAGCAGTGTAAAAAGACAGTATGTATTCAGTGCTCCTTAGAATCAGACAAGTAGGACCTGGCCACACACAACACATAGCTCTTGTAGGACTTCATCTGGCTAGTCCAGTAGGAGGAGGTCTGGAGGATTAAATCTTTTATGATGTCCATCATGAAACCCTAAAGAAATAATTTCATGAAAATTCATCTGGCTAGTCCAGTAGGAGGAGGTCTGGAGGATTAAATCTTTTATGATGTCCATCATGAAACCCTAAAGAAATAATTTCATGAAAATTCACAAAAATGTAGAATCCTGCTGACAACAAAGAATTTTGACAGAAATCAATATACTGATACATACTGGAGTAAATGGAGTCATAAATTCACTCAGAACACCCTGAATTCAACACCATATGAGCAAAAGTATTGGGACACACCCAGGCGCAGATTGGCAATCTGTGCATTATGTCAAATACGATAATGTAGTACAAATAGGTCCCCAAGACGTCAGGTTTGCATCAAAGTATCACAAAGCGTAATTTTCAAGGGTTGACATAAAGTTTGCATAAAATGTGTGGCAGCTGCTGTCTGTATGTATGTAGTATATATTTACATAGTGGATATACATATGTATGTTTGTATGTATGTATTAGGGGTGGAGCCGAATACTAATGCGGTATTCGGAAAGGCACAAATAACGTGTTTTTTACGAATATGGTATTCGGACAAATACTTTAAAAAATATTTTTATTTGTGAATCCACGCCCCCCCAGTACACGTCCCAGGCCCGCGTTCGGGAATAGATACTCCTTTCCAGTGGCGGCGCCCCCCTAGCGATTTAAAAGCCAACCCCTCCCAATGCGTCGCTCATATGTAGGGGCGGACTGGAACTTGTTTGTCCTGGAAAATTCGTGAACGCCCGTACGACGCTGAAGGTATCTCCTTTTGCACAGGTCCCATTTGAAATATTCGTTCCACCTTGGGTGGGGTGTGGTGGGTTTATGGTTTTTGCCGCTTGCTGGCTGATTTTTTTGTTCCACCTTAAATACTGCTCTCCAGGCTGCAATAGAGGTAAAGAATTGCCGATATTGCAGCCTGGAGAGCAGCATACATTTGCTTCTCTTTAGCTTTTGGCAGTCTGTAGCACACATTTTCTGTTGAATGTTTCTTTACATTACACAGAAGATATTTCCCAAATTATATGTGCATTTTTAAAATGGGATTTGTGCTGAATGCTAACACTGCCACATTCGTTCATTTGGCAGAAACCTTTTTCCAAAGCAACTTACAATTTGAGGTCACTCAGTGAAAAAAAGTTTTCCTAACACGCAGTGAGAGTAAACCACAAGGACGTCTGACTGCTGTGACGTCTACCCATTATTAAACCCAACCAACTTTCCATTTAACAGTATTTTGCCATCAAATTTGATTTTCCATTACCTAAAACCAAATTAGTGTGCTTGCAGAGCAAATTTCTTCTTAAATTGTATTATTATTATTACCTTACTTCCGTTTTTGGCATGATAGAGACACTGTTTGCAGGCTTGTTCACAGCTTTTTGCTACGTCTTGTTGTTCATTTGTTATTCTCATTTTTCTGCCAAATAAAATTAGCAAAAGTAGTGGCACCCTGAATTTTCAAATAGTCCTGCTCGGACATGTTTCGTCCGAAACCCACCAAACTTCATGTGATACCTCAGGCCAACTTCCCTGACACACAAACATTGTCAATGATGGCCTGCACTTTTTCCTTGTCTTTTGCTCATTCCTTTTTCCCCATTCACCTCCATTCATGTTTAACACATTTGAAATGAATGTAGTTTAAGAAGAAGAAACTTTCAGGCTCCATACAGTGACCAAACCATGTGACTCCTCAGGCCACGCCCTCAAAGACACACCTGTTTAAACTTGAACAATATGCCCCAAAGTATTGGGATAGAACTGTCCTTCCAATCTATGTGGAGAAAAGTAAAAGTATATACACACACAAATATTATGCTAAAGCTAATTCTATGTCAATGCTACGTTAATGCGAATTCTATGTTAATGCTAACATTAAAGCTATGCTAATGAAATAATAATGTTAATGCGCATGCCAACACGGATGCTAATGCTAACACTAATGCTAAATCTAATGTTGTGTTCTGCATTTGAGCGAGCACACTGCATTTTCTCTGCAGAGATGCAGTCTAGTTAAGTCTAAACCTCAGAGATGACAAAAATTTACCAGTATTGGCTCTGAAGTGTATATTTATTCCATGATCAGGTTCCATTATAAGTCAAATGAGCTGGAGCTGTTTTTCCTAATATTTTAACTAATATAAACAACATGTTTCCAAATCACTTTTTATAGAATTATTGGCTGTTGGATTGACTTGTGCAGAGAGAAGTTTCAGCACACAGGAAGAAGTGGCAGCAGACATGGATCAAAAATCAAAGCTACCAGTATGAGTTTTGTTTTGGAATGCAATGTCATGAAAATCCCTGTAGATGTAATGGCCTGGCGTCCCATTACTTTTGTTCATAGAGTGTAGATAACAATGAAAACATTATCCACATGTAACATTTATCTCGCCTGTGAGAAATAAACTATATTCTGTGTTGAGCGGAACAGACCACCAGGGATTCATGTTGCAAGTTTGTATCTACATGAAATTGAATGTAATGGCCATGACAACGTGGCCTCCCTTTTTTTGTAATAACCAGGGTGTTCATGTTGTTGTGGCTGAGTGGTTAAGGCAATGGACTAGAAATCCGTTGGGGTCTCCTTGCGAAAATTTGAATCCTGCCAACAACGCGGGGGTTTTGCAGGTGCAAGAAAATAATAAAATCTACCTAATAAAATATTGGTAATCATATGAATACTATATAAAACAACTGAGATTAAATGTACAAATCAGTCTGCACACCGCAGAGGAAAGTTACTCTCCAAGAATGCAAACATCTATATGAGCTCTGATATATTCTTTCAACATGTGATAGATGATTTGATAAAGACTAGAGAGATTCTTACGCAGCAAGAATATGCTATAAATTTCAAGTGGTCTTTGAATGTGTGTATTTAAGCCATACAAACCCATGAACTGTGCTTTTGAATCTACCAGATGGCTGGTAACTCGGTGGCATGGTCAAAGTTGCTTAAGGCTTAATAGTGTGCAGGGAAACCCTTTTGGGTTTAATCCCACAGAAGAATGTCTGTAACATAAATTACTTACAGAATAGTGTCACATAGCAGCTTGCTGTAAGGCTGTATGTCTGCAGACCATGCTAAATTTGAAAATTGTTGCCAACTAAATATATTATAGCCAAGTAAATATACATGTATATAGTAATAAGGCTGTTGTAATAATAATAATGATGATAATAATAATAATAATAATAATAATAATAATAATAATAATAATAATAATAATAATAATAATAATAATTGTCTTTATGGACCATGTCTTTATGAACCTTGCTTGTGCTCTGAGGCACCGTTATGCTGGAATTGAAAAGGTTCTTCCCCAAACTGTGTCCACAAATTTGGAATCATGACATTGTCCAAAATAAGCAGAAAAACATGTGTCCCAATATATTTGTCAATATAGAGCCTTTTTTGGCTATTAATTGAATTAGGCTATGAATAAATACATTTAAGGTCAAAACCTTATAAAGAAACACATTAACATGGGTATTACCAAGGGAAATCTCTTCTTTGTATACTTGTAAAGGCCTATTACATTTTCTGTTTGATTCTGGACACAAGATGGCAGCAAACGACACGTCTGTTGAACTCCAGTGGCGTGTTTACGTTCTGTGCGTTCTCTGACATGTAGTGCATTCTGGTTTTGACATGCAAAAAATGGATAGTTTGATAGCAGGGTTTTCAGACATCACGAGTCTCACTCATTTGGGAAGCGTTTCTCACTTGCCCGGGAGTAACGTTAATTAAAAATCACCTGCAATTTTTTTCCGGTTAGAAAAACTGGCAGATGCCGCACGTGAACGGGAAACGGGTGGAGTGAAGGAGGCTGAGAGTGATAGGGTGAGCGTCGGATTTTTTCTTCAGATATTACAGGAGACTGTACATTTTCGCCTGTTACCTAGGGTTGCCAACAACCCCCGTATTTTCCAGGACATCCCGAAATAAGAGTGTTTGTTTTTTATTTGTGCCGGTGGCAAAGCTCCAGTCCCGTATTCCAATCAAAGCCTCAGTGGCCAAACGTTCCTATGATACACGGTTATGAGACACGGGTACACTGACCCTCTGATGCCTGCGAAGTTGGCCTTTCTCTTGTCATTTTCTAAAGAGGTTCGCCTTTCTTGAATCTAGACCGAAAGACCTATGATTCCCTTCCTTTGTGCAGATCTTTCTAATGTTATATCTTCTATAATGGCAGGTTTTATCAAGACTGATGTGATGGCTGGTGCAAACAGTGTTTCAAAATTGATGTCAAAAGACATTACAGACAAAGAAAATCTTGCCCATTGACATTGGATTCTGCGCTGACAGAATACTGAAGAATCTTGTGTCAACAAAGACAATCAGTGAGAAGATGGAATTGGAGTTTATAATGAATTGCAGAAAATGCTTATAATCAGGGAAAATCTCCTCTAGATTACACTGTAGTGCGCAACATGGATTGTTTAGATCCTAGGAGAATGGTAGGGAATTGAGAGATAAAAAAAAAAAACCTGAAAGTGATGACAGAGGCGAAAATAATTGATGAAAACGTCTGTGGTGATGTTGTTAAACAAAACAGGGTGTTTCTTCGTGAGGTGGTGTCAAGGAGAAGAGCAGATTTTGCAGATTTCAATCCTCATACAGGATGGCTAGAAGCCCTTTTGTATGAGACAATGTCAGGTGAAAATCTGTTTGAAAAGTTGTGGAATGTTGTGGACCCCCTTTTATTGCTGTCACGTGGCAATGCATCAGTGGAGAGAGGGTTTTCGATTAATAGACAAATTGAGGCTGAAAACGTGAAGGAAGGCACCTGCAGTGCACAGCGACTTGTTTGTGATCATTTGAGGTCTGTGGGGGGCATTGACAACTTTGTTGTCACAAAGGCCTTTCTAAAATCAGCATCCTCAGCAAGACAGAGGTATATCTTTCATCTTGAGGAACAAAAAAGCTAGAAAGCAACAGAAAAACTCTTTTTGATTAAATTTATGAATTAAAGAGAAATAAAACATGGCTTGACGTTTTATCCCTGGAGCAATCTGAAGACGAATTTGCATCAAAAGCAAAAAATGTGCAGAATCTTACATTAATTGCAAAATCAAACAGTCTGAGACAACAAACAAAATGTGAAGAAATAAAGAAACTGAATGAGGAACTTGATGAAAACCAAAAATCCTTCAAAACATGTAAATAATCTACAACTGAAGCTGCATACTCTGTTTAAGATATAGAAGACCGGACGATGGAGAAAAAAATCGCAATTTCTTTTCATCTACAAGCATTATTGTGAATGTCTATGCTCATGACATTGTCTGTTAAGTGTTTTATATATTTGATTGTCCTTAAAGATTTATGTGCAATGTTTCCTTGGTATTTTGACCTGGATTGTGCTACTTAAGTCTGAAATAAATTAATTAAATATTGAATCAAATCACAGTGGAGAATCAAACTTTGAGTGTCTTGTGCAAAAACTAAAACCATGTGCTACAAATCCTAACTGGGGTGAATTTACAGTGCCAGACAAGTATTCCAAGTTAGGCTTAAGGGAGGAGAGTAGGATTTGTTTGACCAGTTTAAAAGGGGTCTGGAATAGTTAAATAGATTATGCAACTCACTCTCTGATATTCAAATAAAATATATTTGACTGATCAAAATAAGGTCAAATGAAGTTTCACAATCCCAATAGAATCTAAATTTTAATAGGGCTGGACTCGAATATTCGATTATTCGAGTATTCGTTCGGCGGGATGGCATTCATGTTTTCATTTTGAATGAAATATTCGAAAGAAAAAAAAAACATTTTACACGTGACATCGATCCCTGCGAAACCAAGCGCGTCTAGCTGCGACTCCTGGAGAGCGGAGCTCCACTCTTTACAACCCTTGGCGTCAGTTATAAAACTAGTGTATAAATACGTAAACTCCGGAATACAGCATTTTTCAGTTGGAAATAATATTGACACCACACATTTAATGTTAATAATT
>JBBMFX010059652.1:0-10900 GCA_037832545.1 Rhabdalestes septentrionalis
CACATTTTAGACACAGTATTGCACTTTATTTTTGTTCAGAGGGAACCACATATTACCTCTAAAGGATTAATAAAGTGAATACATGTAAACGTAAAGTTCCTGTGTATTGTTTTACCTTAGGATGTATTGTCATGTCATGTTAAATTACTGGTTTGAATAATTTAGTAAATGTTTGAGTTGTATTAGTTGCCATTACAATTTTTTACCATTTTATTTTCTTGTTCTTGTTGATAATTTGTACTGACATTTAAGTATTTAAGATTTAAATAAACATGTTGGCAAAATGTAAATCAGTTTAGAAATGTTTGTTGGCCTAAATAAAAAACTAAACACTCCAGATAACAGAACTCAACTTTTTTTGAATGACTGTTTCAGTACAGTCAGTATTGTAAATTTTATAGAGGTCAGTCATGAAAAAAGAAGATCAACAACATGATTAAACAGGATTAATAATACAGGTGATTTGGAACCAGTCCAGTCCTGCTCACGTGCACATTTTGTGAATGGAGTTCACTCTTATGCATTAAAACCATAAAGTCCGGAGGTATTAATCTGAAAACCTGCTGAGCTGCCTGAGATTACACTCACACTCTTTCAGCAGTGGTGAATAGAGCTTTAGTCTTACATTACATTTTGATATCTATTAGCATGTTGTTTCTCTCTATTACAGTCTTCTGATTGAAGCATTAGATCTAGTTCTCTGGAACACACTGAGCTCAGACACTAAAGAATGATGGTCTATACTTGAGCCTCCTTTGAATGAGAACAGCGGAGGCTGTTGTGAAACTGATCACACAGAACTGTAGCCACAGCTAACTGACTTTAGTGATAGGAAAACTATCAGAAGGGCTATTTCAGATGACATTTGGAATTCTGGACACGCTGTCCCTCAGGATATAGTTTTAGAAAGCCCAAGGCCACGATCTGGACTCTTCAGATCCTTCCACTGACAGGTTTATTATGTAAGGGATTTGGTTGATCTGGATCATTGTACTGCTAAAATATGATTTTTTTGCAGCTCTCTGATTGTGTAAATATGTGTTCTCAACCCTATGTGTAAGTATGTAGCTTACAGTCGAATAATAAAGACTTTAAGCTTGTAGTTACTAAATTGGTTAGTCAGAAAATCAGCTTTTCGTTCCGTCATTCCACATCCTTGCTCATATTAAGCAAGAGTTGTCTTATCATGTAGTTTGAAAGATAAAATTATTTTTTGAAATAAACTATGACTAATACTCAACTCTAAAACATCATCTGAATAATAATAGCATGCTTCACCTCTCCTCCCATCACCTCCATATATTATCAAGCAGAAACACTTAGCTAACACAGAGACCCTCCCTGATAACTTTTTACACAAAAAGTTTTACAAGTTATGGCTTTGAATTCATGCTGATTTAATTTTTAAACAATTAAAAGCCATATATTAAACTTTTTTATGTAAACGAATTTGATTCATGTAATCCACAATTTGATAAACAGTTTAGCCAATGCCTGATTTGTAACCCATCTCCAGATTTTACTAGGCCCCTTTTTGCGCCTGTCACGGATCGCTCCGCAAGGTAGATGGAAGGGGAGGACGCACTCAGCTGGTGATACTTTGTTTAATGAAACTTTATTTCAGAGTTCAAAATCAAAGCAAGACACACTAACACACACAGACTGGACCCGTACTCCTCAAACAAACAAAAGAACCAAAACGAGGCTGCGGCCTCTCATGTAGAGCCAGGGGGGGAAGACCAAGGGTCATGGAGTAATGGGAGGAACACAGGTTAGCAAGCTAAGTTACAAGGCTTCGAAGGGTTTACACAAACAAGCAAGCAAACCAACAAACTAGACCATTGCCACCAAGATCTCTAATAGAGTTGGGGCAGGACAAGATACCAGAGATAATTCAACCAAGACTGACTCGGGGAGAGACGGGACCGGCAGGCTTAAATAAGGGGAGCAAACAAGATGCAGGTGAGACTCAGGGAAACGAGGAGTAGGTGAAGGTAATAGAGGGGGAGTAGTACATATCAAGAAGACACACTAGGAAGGGGACAAGGGGACCTACAAAGGGTGGAGAAAAGTAAAGGGACGCACGAGACAGAAAGGGGGGAAGAAAAGAGGAGACCTAAAACTCCGGGGATTGAGAACAGGACAAATGAGACGGGGACGTGGACGGGGCACCCGTCACAGCGCCTAACATTACTCATATCGGCTTGGTATGTAAATATCTTAAAGTTAGTGCTAATGAAAATACATGAAAATGGTTGAAGTTCTTTTCACCATTGTGACTGACACTGTAAAGACATTTAGATTGGAAGTTTCTGGAAGTTTTGTAATTTGATGAAACTCCAGGTATTTGCCCTTTGACATCAGTGCAATGTTCCTGGAAGTGATACAGAATATTGATATAGTCACTTCTGGTAATTTATGCACTGCATTCAAATTTTACTTCACTGTTCGTGTTTTGCATTCTTTACTCTGCATGTTTGACTTATATACTTAAATTCGTCGTAGAGTAATTCACGGAAAACACATTACAACTAGGGGTGTCGAAGTAACTCTTTTCTTACATCAATTAATCACAGAAAAAATTATGTGTTAAAAAATTTAATGCTGATAATCACACTACGTGACATTAACCTGGTCTGGTGTTTTGTCAAAACATGTTACCCATTGAGATGTACTAGCATGCCCTTCTCTGCACTTGCAATTCCACAGTTTTGGGATTCTGTGCCATGGTCATAAATCTGTGCTTCCTTGGAACTGGCCCTTTATAAACATCAAGAGAGCATTTTTCCACAGAGTAGCATGAATTGATGGACTGCATTAATTGATCCTTATCAGTGTAATAAACTACATAAACTGAACTGTAGGTGTTGTGTCCGGGAGGTGCCCGATCAGATCGATAAGGAGAAGGAGGAGGGGAGGTGGCAGAGAGAAAACCGAGGCCCCTCCAATGCCTCCGCTGTCTTCATTGGCCTCAGAAACACTTCTGACCTGGGCCTCCGGAGTGCTACAGGCTCTGGCCTCCAGGACAGTGGCCTCCAGGATGGGTGCCACAGCTGGAACTGGAGCATCAGGGATGGGAGTCTCAGAAGTGCTGCGGGCACCAGGAGCCTCAGAAACATGGACTGGAGCCTTAAGAACATGGACAGGGACTGGAGCCTCAGGCACAGGGACAGGGAGTGGAGCCTCAGGGACAGGGACTGGAGCATCAGGCTCAGGGAAAGGGACTTTAGCCTCAAGCACAGGGACAGATCCTGGAGCCTCAGGCACAGGGACAGAGGCCTCAGGACAATGGCTTCTGTTATGCAGCTGGCTGGAGTATCATCAAACAGCTGGCCTGAGGAATGGTAATGCTGTAGGCTGGAGCCACCGAAGAGCTGCAATCATGAGGCTTGAGGTGTCTGGGTGTAGGAACAGTAGGCTGAGGCTGTTGTGAGGCCAGTGTGAGAGGGTATAGTTGTATTGGGGCTGGCACAGGAGGCAGAGGCTGTTGTAAGCCTGGCGTGGGAAGACTAAGCCATCTGGGAGCAGGAATGTGAAGCTGGGACTTCCATTCCAAGGGACTTAAGGAACCTGATAAGTGCCCTAGCACAGCTAGTTGACATATTTGCTCAACTAGAGAGCTCAGAGGTGGTACTGGGATCATAGGCTCAACTAGGAGACCTAGCGCTTCATCTAGGGGGCCTAGCAGGTCAATTAAAGGGCCTGTCTGTACTAATATATGAATTAGGGGCTCCACTGAAGACCCTGATGGCTCCATCTTCTGGGGTGGAGCTGCGGTGGCATGCGCCATCTTGGGAGTGGGAACTTCTTGGCTCTGCACCTCATTGGCGGCTGGGTGCTGCGGTTCGGGGGGTGAGTTGGCTTGCTTTAGTGGTTTGGTAGCTTGGCTCAGCGGCTTGTCAGTGGTAGGTTGCTCATTGGTACAGTGATTTAACTAAGCGACTATACAGTGGTAGCAGCTTGGCTCATGAGTGGAGCTTTCAGGGGCAGAGCTTTGGGGCTCCTGGGCAGGGCTTCGGGGCTTGGGAGGGGAGTTTTAGGCCAAACCGGCTGATGGGAATGGCCAGGCCCTCGATCTGTTCCACGAGCCGATCCAACCACCCCTCTATCACCTTTAGGCTCCACTGGACCTCCTCTGATGCAGCGGTGGATTGAGGGCTCTGCCTCATATCCTTCTTCCTCTTAGCTGCTGTGGGAGCCTCCCTGTTGGGTCCACCAGGTGTCTTTATGTCTGCACAACTTGCAGATGGTACCAACTTGACCGGTGTGGGAAACACATCACAGAACGAGTTAGTGCTGACCGTGTGGGGACTTACCTGTGAGGACTTGAGGGACGCGGGGAGTAGCCAATTGGAGGCACGGATCCGGAGGTATCGCGAACCCCTTCGCCTCTGTGGCTTCTTAGCCCTTTTGGAGACACAGAGTTTCGCAAATATCTCTGTAGGCAAAATAGTCGGATTGTCCTCCTGATAGTCACTTCGTACACTACGCACTCGTCCTCCAGGCTATTGTAACCCTGCAGCTCCTGTGCATTGTACCAACATGTCCTGCCAGGGCCAGCATGTCCCTCTCACCGAGATGGCCACGGGTTCCCACAGACCCCCTTCTGTCTCATCTGGGAATTGCCCGATCAGACAGGAGGCACAGATGCACACTTCCATTACCTTGTACTTACTCTGTTTATAAGAAAAAACATAACTGGCTCAATGGCCTAAAACACAAATGAAAGCAATCAAAGCAGAGCACCAACCTTCAAGGTATCATGAAGGAAAACAGACAATAAACTGAAACACACAACTGTCTTTTAAACACAACTCTAACTCAAAACAACTGATAACTAATAATTACCTCATCCCTGGCCAGCCGAGCCTAGGGATGAGGCCACATCACCAGTCATATTAAAAGTCCTCTTTTCCAACTGCGGCCTCCAGCGGGAGCTGAGTGGGGATATGACATTGGTATCATTTTTTGATAAAGTAGCATGAATCTATAGACTGCCTAAAAGTACAGTAAACCAATGACAATATTGGGGGTTACATTCCAAGAGCACCCTCATATAGTAAAAACTGTGAATTTGTGATGTGGTACAAAAATTCCTAGAAATGCATATTTTTATAATGTAAACCCTAAATATGGCCCCCAAATTTTTTAACACACATTACCCTTGTGCAAAATAAATAATGTTGTCAGATTGTCTACTTACAAACTTCCCTCCTCTGAGTACGGCAGTGCAGTAACCCCCCACATTCTTGCAGATCAGTGGTTGCAGTTTCAGTCCGTCGCGAACCTCCCGCCTCTGAGGACCCCAGATTAGGCCTGTAACGATTGCAAATTTTGCTGGACAATAATTTGTCCCAGAAATTATTGCGATAAACGATAATTTTGTCATTGTGTCCAATTCTACTGATGTAACGATATGACATAATAATGCAAATAACCAAGTAACCAATCCGACTAATTTCTGATTGGCTGCTGCCTTGTGTTCTCATGTTTTTCATTTTGTTCTTCTTAAAGCCCTGTATTTAAATTACTGTAAATTAAATTAGTTTATTACTGTATTTACCTGCTTATACCAAAGAAAACGGCAGTGTATACCAAAGAAACGCATGTACATTCATTACAGTACAGTATGTACCGGCGTAACATCAATATTTTTCTAAGTGTTTCGGGGGCATATTTGGAGGCATATTTAGGGTTTACACAATAATAAAAGGCAATTTTTGGCATTTTTCTAACCACATCACAACAATGTGGTGTTTCACTATATGTGGGTGCTCTTGGAACGTAACCGGTTTTTCACCATCCCAAGACGTACTTCCTTTGTGTTCTCTGGACAGTACCAAAAAATTTTAAGTTGTATTTTCTGTTGAAATGCATCTGAATTTATGTTATTATTTATGGTACAAAATTTGTATATTATGTTTTTCTTAATAACTTAGCATGAAAAATTATACACTGCCACGAAAAAAGTTGTGACAAATGAGCTTACACTAAATATTCTATTCATGTTTTGGAATATATTACCAACTTTAAACAACACATAAAAAAAAAAACATGACCACAAAACAACAAAAATGCAATTGTTGTGTACGTTTATATAGGCTTTAACTTTGATCCCATGTGTCAAAGTGTTTGATACTTAAACAAGAATTTTCATCAAGGTGGGAGGGAGGAGGGATGTGGAGAGAAAAATGTAATAATTTTCTTTTAACTTGTAGGAATGTCATATTTTGCACACGATAACTTTGACGGGATAAGTTTGGGTTTATTAAGTATTTAGTATTACTAATCCTAATCAGGACGCATAGCTCTATTTTAAATTTGTGGCTATTCGTAAAACACTGGGGCCGTAGTCTTGGATCCATAGACCTAACAACGCCACTACCATTATCTAGACCTCCTAAAATGGTTAAATCCCTAATAAAGTATGTAAAGTTATCAAATAATTTAAAGATTTCTTTTTCAAAAAAGGAAAGGACGATTAACAGTGTTATATAGTAACAGTTTTAAGGAATCAGAAATCTACACTGTAGCTAACATTCATCACTGTTTGAACAAATACAAAGTGAGTTTACTTTGTTTTGATTGCTTTTTGAGCATAAAGTCACAGATGGTACTTAATAAATAAACTGAATAAATTCACATGTGATACTGAATTGGTTGGAAAGCTGATGTACTGAACTGTTAATCATGCTGTATAAAAAAAGCAACAATGCAACACAACATGCCAGTGGATGCCCAAAACTTTAGCTGAGACAGTCTGTGCCATGTAGTGTGTCATCATGCCTTGCTCTGCAGGACCGGATGTTAAAGTTGTGCAAATCCATGAGTGCCTCTGGATCCAGTCCATCAGGCAAGAATTGTATGACTTTTCTTTACATTAAGAAGCTGTATTACTTTGGGATCCCATCTGTACTACGAGTGCTCACACTAGGCAGACACATGAAATAAATGAACGTTTCATTAAGCCATTTCCCAGGTGTCTCCATTTAATCACTGATCCTGAAAAACAGGGTATTTCTGATGAAAGGGGGCTTGATTAAAGCCCTCTAAGTGCTGTGTAATGCATTCAGGCTGTTTTGTGTAAGAGACAGACACAATGACAAAAAAATTGCACACAAATATAGGAACAGTGTCGACAAATAGGCTGAGGATTGTCTATAATTGTGTGGGTTCTATATTTGCACACATTTCCAGCTTTAAATCAAACAAGTATTATTATGTCTTAGGACAAAGACTTTGTTTCTCAGACATGGTTTTATTGACTTGCCTTGTTCTTCTCTTAAAATATGTTTGACATTTCACTGTGTATTTCTCGGCAGTGTGTGATATTCCCCAGACACCCTGCAAGAGGATTCCAACAGACCCAGTAATGGAACAATGGACTGTTTTATATCAGAGACACACCATATGTTCTGTCTTTTTGTTTTGTTTAGGTTTTTTTCAAATTTGTTTGAATGTCCTTCAAACATGTCCTTATCCCTGCCATAACTTGACTGTTAGGCTAGACAATTTTGAAAAGCAAAGCTGTCCTTCACAAAATTAATCATTGTGTTTTTAATATGTTGCAAGAAATCTCAATAGTGATGGGCTGATATTACTACAAGATGGTATGTTGTACATGTCCTACATGTGTATATATATATAGTATTATACGTCAAAAGCAACACCATTTTCAAATAAATCAATGAGATGGAATGATTCGATATTGTTGGTGACACCACTCCAAAATATTAAATGAAACAAAACTAAACCACAGTGCCCCAAAAAACACTCAAACACCATTAGGACAAAAAAAATAAATGAAATTAATCCAAAACTGTAAAAATACCTTTTGCATACACTTTGCTCAAATTTTTGACTGCTCATCTTTTGTTTAGAGATCATAACCTATTTTTTTGGTATTGTTCAGCCAAAGATTATGTGTAACAATGATTAGTCTTGTCTGTGTCTGTGCCTTCAGCTCCTGTTTGATGTCTGGTACAGATAAAACAGTATTTCCCTCCAGGATGTGGTACTGGTGTTGTTTTGTACCTGGCAAATCTGTGTAGTTCCAAAAAATACACAGCTCCATTCCTCCCTTAGGGAGTGTGGTCTGCTGGTTTGTGTTTCCCTGGAACTTTTGTAGAGTAAGATTGTGAGAATTGGATTTCTGGCAGCACTGCAAATGTGTGAATGGAGCTGCACTTGAAAGCTTGTTGGCTGCCATGTTGTCTACATTTATGAACAGGTTCGTGCTTCTGAGGACAGGTGTTTTACAAGTTACACAGCAACCAGGTTGCCTGTATTAGATGATAACATTTAATTATAGCACTCTCTCATGCATCATTTCTATAAAAACTTGCTCCCACCATGCCCTTCTTCCCTTATGATCAACAGAATGGCTGTTTGCTTATTAAAGATTGTGGTCACTTAACTGATATGATTTCTTCTTAAATAGAAGTGATGGGCCAATCCACGTTTTTCCAGCTGCAGATACCGACACAGATTCCGATAAAATATATTTTTTACTTTAATATTAGAATTATTTTAGTCTCTGTTTGACTCTGTTTGTTAATAGGGTTACATCACAGAATAAATAAACTACTAATCACTTATTAGAGGAGCCTAGGGGTTTGTGATATAAACAAAATCTTCTATCACAGTAGAAACAATTTTCTTACCTCGATAACGAAATATACCATGATATAGCAATTTGTATCAGAAAATGCATAAATAAAAATTCAAACACAAAGAAACTGTTTTATATAGTGTAACTTTATTTAAACTGTGAATTGCAGCATTACCTAAAGTAAATAAACTATCATAATGTTTACTGCAATATATTGCAAGTTTAATGTTTTTTTTCTCAGAACAACATAGCGCCTGACAAAAAAACTGTGTAAAAAAAAGTGTAAAACTAATACCTTTAGCAGAGCATAATCTCACCCCTTCTGTATTTAAGGTAGTTAATCGCAAATCAGAAAAAAAAGTATCGCAATTCATTCTGAGTCAACCCAAAAAATAATATTAAATAAACACACTAAGTCATCAGTTTTACAAAGAAGGTTTTGTTTATTTGTTTTTTTTCCCAACTCTGTCACACTTTTAAAAGCTGTGAGATAAAAACTTTTGAATAGAAAATGCATAACATCTTCAAACCTGAGAGAATCTCTGTCTTAAGGCAAAAACAGAGCTTTAAATAACTGCCACAACGGGATGCTTCGCCTTGAGGTGATATGATAGTGATGTAGTGCTTTGGTGGCAATTGAATTCACTTTTGCAAAGCACACGTATTACCCTTGTCTTGTCCAAATTCTCCTCTGGTAGTAACTTAAAGCGAAATAGTCAATTTAACAGCGTGTGTTTATCTTCCATCAGTAGCTTGACTGAGCAGCAGCATAGACCTTTCTATTAGTATAGTAATTGGTTAACCAACTATAGTAATTGGTTAATCCCACAAGCGAGGGCAGAGAGAGAGAAAAAAAATACACGACTAGACGACTTGTCTCAGCCGCCATTGACGACTTGTCTCAGCCGCCATTGACTAGTGCCTCTATAGTCGACTAGTCTGATTCACTGACCTCTGGGTTAATGGCCCAGCATGCTTCCTCTGTATATTTGTGTATAAATATACATTCTAATTGAAGTGCATGATGCCTTTGCATATTAACTCATTTGGCCTTTTCTATAAACTACATATCTGTATCCCTCTGACAGATGGTGAAGAAAAAACTGCCAGTGTATTAAAACTGAATCTTTGTACCCAGTATATTCCATTACATTGACAGCATTATTATTACTGTTGATAATACTGCTTATCTTTATGGTGTAATATTAATACAATCTTTTGAAAACATATTAATATTGTTAGATATACTAAAGATGTACATTGTTGACATAGGTTGCTTACCATTCTTTTTTCATGTTTGCCCACACAAGCAGTCCTGAAATATAACCCATTTGCAGTCCTGAAAAAGAACCTACAAATTATTAGGGCTGGACTTGAATATTCGAATATTCGGTCAGTGGGGTTACATTCGAGTTTTCATTTTGAGATTGGAATATTGGAAAGAAGAAAAAAAACACACACAAGCTGTCCCATTATTTTTGATCCCCGGGATTTCTGAACCGCATAGATCCACTAAACAGGCACCAATCCGCCTCAAACTTCTGTCTTTAACGGAGCTGCCCAGAATTAAAATGCGCTCCAGTTTAATGGTGCATTTCTCCCTACAGCTCGGACCAAGGAAAAACATATATATATATATGTTTTTTCCTTATATATATGTATGTGTGTGTGTGTGTGTGTGTATATTAGTATGGCTCCCATGAAAGCTATGAATGAATGCCTTTTATTGTCATTATACATTTTGACACATACAATGAGATGAAAAGCAGCTCCTTAGATCAGTGCTCAAACATATAAAAGAGAGGTAGTATAAATAAGGGAAATATGTATAAAAGTATGTAAACTAGTATGTAAAACAAATAAGTAAGTATTAAAGTAACAGTGTGATAGATCTTATTGCACTTGTATGTATATATAAAGTGAACGAATGCTTTATTTCACATTGACCGGATATTGCACATTGATAAATGTATAATAATAAATAGTTATTGTGAGTTATGGTGTGTGTGTGAGGGGGAGAAAGACCATAGCAGGGGGAAGGGCCTGTTTTCATTGTGTGTTCAGTGTGTGTTTATTGTGACTATGGCTCTAGGGAAGAAACTGTTCCGGAGTCTGTCTGTCCTGGTCCTGATGCACCTACAGCTTCTTCCTGAAGACAACAGGTCAAACAGATCGAAGCCAGGGTGGGCTGTGTCCTTGATAATGTTCCTTACTCTGCTGAGGCAGCGGGAGGTGTAGATGTCCATTAGGGAGGGGAGAGGGCAGCCGATGATCTTCTGGGCAGCTTTG
>JBBMFX010059672.1:0-10900 GCA_037832545.1 Rhabdalestes septentrionalis
TCCTCTGAACCGGACTCCCTGCAGTGCTAGCATTAGCATGTTAGCTAGAGGTGCCGTTTCAGAACCGTGCAGAATGCAGCACATTTCCAGCACTTTCCCACCAACTTGCAGGTTCTGCAGGTCCCCATGCTGTTTGTGTTATAGAGTAAAGGATCTCCACACGTGTGATGTGTGTCTATGTTCTCTGCTGCTGTCTGTCTCGTCTTGTTGTGGGCTCGTGTTTACAACTCCACTCTACGTGCCAATGGTTCCACCCCTTTTATGAAGGGACTACAGTAATTGGTTAAACCAAGGAACGCGTGTCAGCGTCAGCCAATCAGAGGCAGAGACTGCAAAATATCCAAAGCGAGGGCAGATAGAGAGAGGAAAATACACGACTAGTCGACTACTCTCAGAGGCCGTTGACTAGTGCCTTTATAGTCGACTAATCGACTAGTCGACTTTTGTGTTAATTCCCTAGTACAAGCGTGTTGCCTGTGTGTCCAGAATTATCTTGTCAAAATCTACCACTCATTAATAAACCAATCATAAATGATTAAATAATAAATAAATCACTCCTTATTTATTCAGTGCATGAATAATAATTTTGCATTAATTTTAAATGAATGGAGAATATTGGAATATTATACTGATATATGTTACAGGTTATATTTTGAGTGAGACACACTAGGCAAGAATAAAAACATATAGGGTTGTAATATTAAGAAATATTCAATTCGTGAGTGTGTGTGTGTGTTTGTCACACTTACTCTTTTCACAGTGTGTTCCTGTCCAGCCAGGTCTACAGTTACAGTTCCCAGTCACATGATTACATCTTGCTTCATTGACACAATTGCATGCTTGCTCACATTTCAGACCAAACCAGCCTTCAGGACACTCTGACAGAAAACAAAACAAGGAAATCTAATTTACTATAGCACATACACTATATGGACAAAACTATTGTGGGACAAGACCATTATACCAACAGGGACTTTAATGTCATTGTCTTTAAATACATAGATTTTAATATGGAGTTGGACCCTCCTTTTGCAGCTTCCCCTCTTCTTGGAAGGCTTTCTACAAGATTTTGCATTAAAATGAGCAAAACAATCACGATCATGTGCTCTGATGTGAAAGATATTTTAAATGTTTTACTACTAAAACCACACTAAAGAACTGCTTTAGATAATCATGAGTGTTACTGGAAATATCTGAGATAAAAACATAGATATTTATTGATTGTCCAGAGCTATTATCTTTTCAAACTCCACAGCTTAGTCCTCTTCAGTAAATAAAATCAGTAAATTAAGAGTCATTCTCAAACGTCTGCCTGATAATCACAGAAAACCTCAATTGTAAATGGCAGATACAAATGCATGACATGTTCATACAAAATTGAAGGCTACATTTTATCAGGAGGATCCAAGCATCAATGCAAAATTAGACACAAATTAACACAAACACACCGACCTGTTAAGCAGTTGCTCCCAGTGTATCCTGGAGGACACATGCACTCTCCAGTCACAGTGTTACAGGTGGTGTTGGGATGGCAGGTGCAGCGTAACACACAGTCAGGCCCAAAGAACCCTGCAGGACACTCTGTGGTAGAAACAGGGAAATGCCACATAATATGAATTTCTTTGGTTAAACTAAACTACCTGTTAAAAGTTTAGTTCTCATTCAGCTTCTCGTGTCATTTCTTTGTTTTTATTATTTTCTATATTGTAGATTAAGGCTGAAAACAAACAAAACATGTGAGGGAACACATGGAATTATGCAGTGAACAAGAAAGTGTTAAACAAACCAGAACACATTTTGTAATAAGGTTTTCATAGACTGTTTTTTTCTTTTTACTGAACCGTAGTGGAGCTGTGTACAAACCCGACCATCAAAACTGGTGGACCCAAACACATTAAGAAGGCAAGAAATTCAAATACTGACGAACACTTGGCGAAGAACACCTGATAATTAAACACCATCCCAGGACGATTCCTCATGAATCTGAGTGAAAAGGAAATCGCTGATTGAGGTTTGTCCAAAATTTTGACTGGTAGTGTAACTCTAATCTCACATTTTGTGTTGAATTAATATTCTTGAAACCAGACCTCTGATGTCCTGTGCCATTTTGTACTTGGCAGCGTACTCATAAAGGGAACTGTACGTTTTCTCTCTATGGTAATACAATTAATGACATTTTCCCAAAATGAAGCCCTGTGTATATTTTTCCCCAAAGGAGCCTCTAGAATGCAAGTCCAGGTCATGTGTGTGTGTATTTTGCATTTTCTTCTCATCGGAGAGTAAACTGGGTGGCAAGGCTTAGTCTTTTTTCCCTCTAGCCTCAAAACATTGACCACTACGTTCAAAGTCCTCAGTGGTCTCGCCATGTGTATCTTAAACTCCTCCATCCTCATAATGTTGCAGACCTCTCAGCTCCCAGACCTCTTCAGTGCCACAAACTCATACAGTACTTCTGTCCTTCCTAATTATAGCTTTGTTTTTAACAGGCAATGTATTATAACACATGTAAAATTCATAATGAACATGTTACGTGTGTATTTGTCATATAAAAATGTTACATCAATGTTGGTGTGCATATAGCAGTGTTCATATTTCAAATACTTAACCACCTTGTCATTTAGAACATTCAGAGATATTCGAAAGAAAAATGTTTCAAACGTGCCATTCATTTTACCCACAGGAATAAAGACTTACATTTCCCACAGGAATAAAGACATCTACTGTGACAACATAACCCTGCGTTCTCATTCTTCTCGTTCTGTGGTCCACACAACAGACCACAAAAGTTTCCATGGCTTAAAGGTGAATTTTTTGATTAAATGACCTAAACACAATTTTCACATCTTAAAAAAAAAAAAAAATTTAAAAAATATGATGGATATCATTTAAAAACTATAAAATGTGGATGCATTAATTATATACATGTCCCTTCTGCCAGATCAATAATCATAATTAATCTATGTATTTTCTATATGTTCAGTATACACGTTAATATTGCCAATATATTTATAAGTTTTTTGTTTAAAATGAAAAAAAAAAAAAATTTTTAATCCAAAAAATAAATTAAAAATTGCAATCCTACCACGGGCCACTGGGGGGCTGCAGCCCATAGTTTGAAGACCCCCAGTCAATCCTTTTGACATGTGATGCATATTACTTGCCAGCAGGTGGAGACAAACAGCTACTACGGCATGTTTTCTGACATGTAAGGGAATAAGCACTCTACAAGCAGACTTCTACAATCTACAGTCTACAAGAAGTCCAATATCAGTCAGTATGGTTGCTTACAAGTGTATTTATTTGTATGTGTATGTGTACGAAGCAGTCATTAGTCACATAGCTTTTGTATGTCCATAACACATTATTAGGTCATGTAATACATCTGATGAGATGTAATATTTCACTGCAAACTCCCTGGAGTGTTTCTGCAGGAATTTGTGCCCATTCATTCTGTAGACCATTTACGAGGTCAGACACTGATGTTGGACAAGAAGGCCTGACTCATCCCAAAGGTGTTGGATGGGGTTGAGGTCAGGACTCTGTGTGGACCAGACACGTTCTGCCACACCAAACTCATCCCCACATGTTATTAAGGAACTTGCTTTGTGCACTGGGACACATTCATGATGGAATAGAAAAGATTGGTCCCCAAACTGTGTCCATAAAGCTGGAAGCATGGCGTTGTCCAAAATCTTGGTCTGCTGAAGCATTAAGATTGTCCTTCACTGGCAGTAAGGGGTCACCTGGATTCAATTATTAGGAGATATGTACCAATACATGTGTCCATATAGTGTAAATCATATTTGATTCTCCTAATATTCATAATATAATCTGTATTTTCTAATATTACCTCTCTGCCTGGGTAATATTCCACATGAGTTGACTAAAAGGACGTTTTGGTGGGGTGGAAAAAGTCATAGACTATAAGACATAACACCTTAGTGGATTCAGGTTCAGGGTGCTTTAAATGTTATAGATGGTTGAACTCTAGTTTTGTTCTGCTTGATGTTGTTATAAGGGGTGTAAAATTACCGTGTTCATTTTGATCAATTAATCACAGAGAAAATAACGCATGAAAACAAACGAACCTGATTAATCACACCACTGGCCAAAGGTTCTGACCACAGGAGCTCTGTGAAGAAGACCAGAATCCACTGCTTGGCCCAGTGAGTGGAAATTGTTTTCTTTAAATGGACCATCAGACTTCCTTTGGGTGCTAGTGGCATAGTTGGTAACATGCTTGCCTCTAGACCAAGAGATCTTGGGCTAGGACATGAACTTCTGCACCACTGGGTTCCTGAGGAAAACCCTTAACCGCAAGTTGCTCCAGGGAGACTCTCCCCTGTAGTTAGAGGATGCAAGTCGCTTTTGACACAAGTGTCTGTCAAATGCTGCAAATGTCTGACAGTTAATGTCACACCAAAAGAACCTTTTGCCTACTGGATGGTGAACAAAAATCCGGTGTCATGAACAAAAGGTTTCAGTTCATTAGTCTATAACACCTTCTCCCAGTCTACAGTAGTCCTCTTTCATGAACCAAGTAAGCACTTTTTTTTCTGATGACTTTATTTCTGCAATTCAACCTGTCAAACCTGGAACTTGAAGTCTCCTGTTTACAGGTGCAACTGTGACTTTGCTGACCACTATTAAGCTGTGCTTGAAGCTGTGGTCCTGTGATCCACCTACCACGCAAGCTGTTGACACTCTGGAACTTGTGTTCTGACACTATTGTGCCTTTGGGTCTCCCAGACCTCTTTCTGAGAGCCTTTTTAGGAGTTTCTGAGAGCCTTTAGACGAGACTGGACCGGACATCCTTCGCCTTTTTTCTTGCCATTTTTGTAGCAACACACTACTTTCTGCAGTACAATACTATCCAAATAATGCTCACGATGTTGCGGTACCACAGTGTGTACAAACACTACTGTTATGAGGACAAAGGGTAATCAGGCAAAGTTGGGACACCTACTTTATCTGCACCCAAAATGATCAGCTATAAATTTTTATTGCTGAATCAGCAACATTTTCATATGGATTGGGCCCTAACACGCTCCCACCCCCACCCCCACACACTAAAGTGAGATATATCTGACTGCACGAAACAGAGTGTCCATTATAGTGTGACTGAAAAGTTAGTGACACACCTGTCTTTGTTAAATAGCTTAACATACAGAAGTCTAGCTCTCTTCCATGAACACACAATTACAAAAATACACACACACACGTATTGTAATTTCATTATTGACACGGTCAAGTGTCTGGACTGTCAGTCATATGCCATGTGAGAAATTTTACAGCAAGTGTTTCTGTGTATTAGATTATCTCTCAGAGAAGACGATAATGAAGATGTCTATGTTGAGTAACAGTCTGATAATTTATTTGTTGAGCTTGAGAAAGAAATGAAACCACTAGGGGGCAGCAGAACACTATAAAATAACTACTGAGGATGTCTGAGGTCTAATGTACAATGCAGCCGGGATTACTTTCACATGGAAAGTTGGGGAAATGTAATTTTACCACAGGACATCTGTAATTGTTATGACAGATACACACCTGATAAGAAAAGATTATAAATATAAAGATTTATACACTGTCTTACCTTTAAAAAAATATGTAAACTTGCCAAAACATTGAATGTAGCAATTTGAATGAAGGTGGTTACTGTTTAGAGTCACACAACTGAGGTGGGATAGTACATTTATTCATTCATTGTCCTTATTTGGGTTACAGACACCCTGATACTATTCCGGGGTCAACAGGCATGAGGCAGGGATGCACCCTGGACTGGGCACCAGCCCACCGCAGGACACACACACACACACACACACCCCATTCACTAACACACTGGGACAATACATAATAGCTATATTTAATCTAAATGGGACTCAAGAGCAAATAGCCCATACTACCACCAAAGAACCATGACCATATTGCTAGTACACAATGGATGACAATGGATGTCAAATGACATTATAGATAATTGGCTATGCGGGCACTGTAAATTCTTAGGAGTGTATTTATGCCATTTTAATGTTCATCTACTATATTTAACCAGTTATCATTTTTTACAACTGAAAGGCCTGCGAGTAACATACTCAAAATGGTACCCAAGTTTTTAAACAAAATGTGAGACATGCTTCTCCCAGAGACAATGCTGACTTCAGAAGTGTATTATCATACTGGCTGACAAGCTGAGCTGTGTGTGTGTGTGTGTGTGTCTGAAAAAGAAAGCCATTTCAGTCTTACCCAGTTGGCATTTCTCTCCATATCGTCCTTCAGGGCACCTCTGCTGGCATTCTCCAGTTGTACGGTTACATGAGCCTCCACCAGAACAGTTACACCGTTCTTTGCAACCACTACCGAAGAAACCGTCCTCACATTCTGCACACCGGTAACAGCAATGTTTAAAAAAAAATTAATCATGCATGAACACAACACAGCACACAGTGTGAACTGCTTTCTCTGCATTTAACCCATTTACCAAGTAAAACAGAGGGCTGCCACCAATGAGGGATGCCCAGGGAAACAATGTATGGGGAGTGTACCTTACTCAAGGACACAATAGCAGATGGGATTTAAACCCACAACCCTCTGATTGCAGGACCAACATCCTAACCACAAGGCCACCAGCTGCCTAGCTAGCCCCTGAACTAATAGCTGTATAGCCATGCTGTTCTAAGCACTGCTTTCTGTTCAATTTTGTTACATTATTTAATATTTGTAGGATTAGTTGGACTGTAATGGCCCGGCCTACCTGTGTGGCAGCGCTCATCACGGTAGCCAGGTTTGCAGATGCAGGTCCCGTTTTGTGGGTCACAGCTGAGTGTGTTGTCCTGCACGCAGTCACACTCCTCCGAGCACCCGGCTCCATGTGTCCACCTTGGACATGCTAACACAGCCAGAAACCAGAGAGGGAAATTTATTTAACCTTACTCCATCCAGGGATTTTACATTTTAATGGCCACTTTATTGGAACCCCCTAACTTTTAGCTGTACTTTTAGCAGAGCACATCTGCAGTTTATAATAGTCATCCACTAGTTCAGGCATCAGTTCTGACCACAAAGAACTCTTGCCCTGATGTTTTGGAGAGGTGGAACACTTTCAACCTATCAGCAACACTGATGAGTAAAAACCCACAGTCTGTGCAAAAACAAAGTCAGTGCAGGAATCATCCACATCCCAAACGAAATAGGATTCATGAAATGAAATATGATTCAGTGACAAATGATGCATGACAGTAGGAGGGATACGATGTTTACCTATATAGTGGATCTAAAAGGTGGAGTGTAGAAATTGAGTTTCACATAGACTAGACATTCTTATTTATGTCCATGATATGAGGGAAAACATTTTTAGCCTTGTCAATAATTACAGAGCCACTTGTGCCTGGTTGTGTCTAAGATAATATTGGTGGAGGTGGGGGTACTTACACAGGTGGCAGAATTTGCCATAGAGCCCAGGGGCACAGAGACATCCTCCATACAGGCGGTGGCAGCGTCCTTTATTGGGGCAGTTACATTTCCTCCGACAAAACCTCCCAAAGAAGCCCTGAGGACAGCCTGGTGACACACACCACACCAGAGCACACAAAAGAGTTCCAGGAGGCAGAATTCAGTGCCTCTACCTAAATATAGTCATTTCAGGTTTTCAACGGAGATACAATGCTAACAAGTAATGAGACCTTACAGATTACTCGTTATATTCCAGCAAACATAAAGAAGCAGAGAGAAGCAGGTCTGATAAATACAGGGGCAAGACTTCTGTGTGAGTAGAGTGTGTGTGTGTGTGTGTGTGCGGGTGTGTATACCATTTTCACAGTGAAGGCCATGGACTCCTGGGGGGCAGATACACTTCCCGGTTACGGGATCACACCGGCCACCGTTCTGGCACACACACAAACTGTTACAGCCCACGCCATATGTCCCCTCCGCACACGCTGAGGGGGAGAAAAACAACATCATTAGGGTTGTTACCGTAATCCTACATTTGCAAACCTCCAGAATTATTGGTTCCCTTGGAGAAATGGTAAAAAGTGCTTTTTTTTATCTGATTTTTTCAGTGAGCAACTTCAAGAGCTTTGCAAAGGTAATGGTGGATAAACAACCACCAGCAATAGAAAAACTTGAGCCCCTCCTTTGCCAACATCAGCCACAAAGATTAGCAAACAGGAGAAAAGCAAGGAAGAAAAGTAAAACAAAAAGAATTAGGCTTAGCCTGAGGCAAAAAAGCATCTATTCAGAGGAGGCGCTATGGGACCTGAATGGATCCAAAGCTGATACTGCATTTGCCACATTTATGCTTGATAAAAGTATAGTCAGGCTGGAGTGCAGCAGAAAGGGAGGCGGAAGGAATCTAATGTACCTAAAAAATAAATAAAAAGAAGGCATAAAGTTGGATATTTTGTGTGTGTGTGTGTCTTCATTTTATGCAGCAAAGGAACAAAATGTGAATATTCAGAAGGGGGTGATTATTTTCTATATCCACTGTGTGCCATAGCTATGGACTAGATTCTATATAGAAGCATAAACTGGCCTTAACTCTGGAACAGTACTGTGACTCACTCTGGTTGCAGGTGATCCCTGTCCAGCCCGGCTTACACATACAGCTGTCCCTCTTCTCCCCACAAACACCTTCATTAGCACAGTCCTCACAGGTCACACTGCAGTCCTCACCAAACGAACCTGCCACACACACTGATACATACATACACACACATATGAACTTATATAATCAACTAGGGAGCAAAAACAAAGAAAGAATTGTCTTGATAAAATCTGCAGAAAAATTTCAAAGGCAAAAGTACATGTTCAGTTAAAACATTAATATGCCATACATTTAACACTAGAATTTATATGAAGTATTTTGTGATTGTCAAAGATTTTTTTTACATTATTTATTTGAAAATGTATATTTTACATTGACATATTAAAATGTAACTTTTTTTTTTTATTATATTTTTATGATGCTTTTGTTGAGACAGTAACAAAATGGTAGTTTATAAATTGTGAATAGTGGTCTATTCATGCTATGTGTGCAATATGGGTATTCAGAGAAGGTTTAAAAAAAGTTTTATGTAACAAAACCATCATGTTGTCTTATACTCTACAAGTTATGTAGTTCTGATCTTATTTCATTGTCGAGTTTGGTCGCACATAAATGGGATGAAACACTCAATAGTAAAAATGCATGTAAAACTAATCAAATAAAAATCCTTTTAAATATTTCAATCTGGATGGATACAGCCTAATTGGACAGGACTAATTTCAAAAGAAAGAAACGTCACTTTATACCTTCTGGAAATCATTCGGAAGGAAGCCTGAGGTTTAAATCGCTTGTTAGAAATGAAAACAGTTAGGTCAAGGTTAAATATATGCTTATGTCAGCTTCAAATAAAATATATAATGCATTTTGCAAGTTGCAAATTTCCCTGTTTAATCTAGAACAATCAAATATGTGCAGCAGCATTAGTGTCGTACAAACATACCAATTTCATTGGGCTATAAAATGCTTAACACATGGCCTGCTTAACACAGAGACCTGTTGTCAAGTACAGATTTATCGGTCAGGGATTGATAATGTGTATGTGCCTGCATTTGTGTGTGTGTGTGTGTGTTCATTCGTTTCTTACTGATCCTGCTGATCACAGAGAGTTCTTCTCGCTGCTCTTGGTCGTGAGCGTGCTCTGTGTAGGATGCGTGTGTGTCTTCACTGTCATAAGGTGAGCGTAAAGCAGCAGTGTACTGCAGCAGCTGAGGTTGTCTTCGGTATAAAAGATCGGGAAGACGAACTATTTCCAGCTCCTCATCACCCCCCTCTTTCTCCTCCTCGTCTTCTTCTGCATCAATATCATAGAGAGCTGCGAAAACATCCAAACACGTGTTCACACGGCACTGGTGTCATGGTTCACATTGTTAAAAGTACACAAGTAATATCCATTTAGTATATATATATATATACATATACATATAAATAATAGAGTATCAGCCAAAAGTTTGAACACAACCTCTCATTCAAGAGTTTTTCTTTATTTTTTAATTTCTACAATGTAAATGAATACTGTAATGTAAAGGAACACATATGTAATTATGTAGAAATAAAAACGTGTCAAACAGACCTGATTATGTTTCACATTTTTCAGTATTAATCAGTATACATTTTTAAGTATTTTACATCTTCAGTATTAATCTACAATGTAGAAAAATATATATAAATAAAGGAAAAACATTGAACGAGAAGGTATGTACTTGGATGGCGACGATGCCCATGTTTCAGTCTGATATAATAAATATAATACCGTGACGGCTACTTAATATAAAACAGTATACAATGTAGAATATATGGTAAGGCATCTTTCTTAAAAGTTTGATCAAGCTTTAGTACTTATTGTATAAATTGACAATTCAGTTCTTTCTACCCTGGGTTTGTCACATGTCGAAGCATTTCTGAGTAGTTCAAAATGTTTGTCAGAATAGCAAATGTTTAATTATATATAATATGCACATAGGTACTGCTCCAAGACGATAAAGGATAGGAAACTGGCAGATGGATTGTGAAGCTGGCATGTTACTTTTAATTTTTACTTTGCACTTTGCAGATGTTTTGTGGGGATTAATCCTGCCACTGGCTCCAAGGTTACTTCAAGAAAGGCCCCAAGCAAAACAGGTGGAAAGGTGGTGGAGAAGAAGAAACACATCATGAATCCAAAAGTTTGCGGCCTTCTTAGGAAGTTAATGGACTTTGACCGGCTGTGTTTGTAGAAGTATGAATTTCACTGTTACTTTCACACAGTTACGCAGACACTTTTGGATTACTATTGCATTAAAATATCAAATCAAATCAAATCAAATCAAATGTATTTGTATAGCGCTTTTAACAAATAGACATTGTCTCAAAGCAGCTTTA